>JAECUM010059785.1:0-13650 GCA_016617855.1 Megalonaias nervosa
CAAGCAGCAGCTCTTCTACGAGACAGGATGAGCTTGACAAAAAGGTTAACCAAGCCAGGGATTCCATGCAGGGTAATCTCACAACATGTGTGGTCACAGCATCACCAATCTCGACGATGTAAGGTACCCTCCGCCTGACGCCAAGGCCGCACGATGGTCGCACGTAAATACACTGGCAAAGACTAAATTGTCCTTGACCGGAGGAGAAGTAACATGAAATAGTTACATGGGAGGAAAAATTCTGTATGGTTTACCAGCTCAAACAGGACAGGCTGTTGAATCTTCTCACGCCGTCTCGTCAACAGGTCTTGATGTGGCACTGGCTAATAAATATGATAAAACTGGTGGTGTGATATCTGGAACTTTATTCGTGACTGGCCAAGTGACTAGCGATCTTTCCATGTCATCACCTCCATCTGGCACAATATCCCAGAAATCTAGACGAGTTAGAGTGTATACCTGGCTGGACATGAGAACGACTATGATCTATCACTTTGGTACCATGAATCGTTCTATCTCGATTGACAAAGATGACAACGGAAACTATACACCAATCGTAGTCCAGACCGTTGAGGTTTCAGAGTTAACAATGACGGCTATGATCAACTTTTGACCATTAATAATACAAAGATTAGCTTATACATCGATGGAAAACCAACAATTAATCGGACTTTCCAACACATGGCAGATCACGGATAACATCCCATCATACCCACAGCTGAACTCGTTTGGTGGTACAAAATTATCTACCCTTGGAGGAACACTCACAGGAAATCTTAGTGACGGATTATCCACCAACGGCAATCAACGAGATAGCCACGGAAATGTACGTGGATACGTGACGTGTCATAAACATCTCTGGGTATATTCCAACACTCACTGAAATAATCGGAACCGGTGTGGACTTTCTGTATCATCATCATCAGAATTCTCAAGCTCTTACCGGGCTTATTATGGTTTTGCAAATCACCTGGTGGCGTCCGATGCTGGAAACGAGTGGGCCACGGCTGGAATGACATCCAATTTCTGGCTTTAGGTGCAATTACCTGCTGAAGTAGCCATCTGGAAAGTTCAAGTGCGTGGGCGCAGCTCTGGAACGCAGCACATTCTCACGTGGAGATTAGATGGAATAAAACCAGAAAGCACTGCTGATGCTCTTTATTACGGTACATCTCCAATTGTTTCCACGATACTTGAATTTTACATATCCACGCAAGCACTAAGTATTCCACGTTCACGTTTACTGCGCTCACGGTATAACCTTCTAATCTTGGGTTAAGTTATTTTCGAACTTTCACACTGGATTATCTGATCTAGTATTGATCGATAGATCATTGCGACCTGACATAAGTCAATTATTTTAGCATTATCCAACTAATATAGGTATCATTATGCGGAAATTGTCAGAGGAACTATCGAACTTTACCAGTCATTGTTCGACGATACTTGCAGGGAGGATGCATCTTATGCTGGAAATGAGATTCACGTGATCAAGCAGACCACGGGACTTTACTCGGAGATCAATCAGGTGAGATACTTGTCTACGTTATCAGCAGAAAATACACATGAACAGTGGGGGAAACAAAATGAGATAAAACTGTCTCATATTTCAATTGGAAATATGCGACAACAACAGCTCAGAGATGCCACAGACAAGTAAGTTGGTGTATTTAAATTTTGTAACGATAGAAAATCGACACGGCTGGCAAAAAGCATGGAAGGAATTGTTCACTCGAATATCCAGAAACTGCATCCGAGCATCGTTGATATCGTAGTGAAAACCGGATACATTACACGACAGCGATTTTTGTCGAAAGGAAGACGATGACTCACACAAAAATGATCACGACTGCATGGATAAAACAGTATCCAAAAAGACATTTCTCTGAAACCGAAAACTGCGGCAATGCCATCAATAAAAGAACATTTTTTCAACATGCCGGATTAGAGTACGAGGACGTCGAGGTGATCATGGAAGTGATGGCGATCGACGATGCAGTTGTTCCTAAACCATCGGTTCCAGAACATCGGCAGAACAACAAGAATTTCATGGAAGCATTTTTAACGTGATCATATATAAAGGCATGAAAAATTCGACCCAGATATCGCTGCAGCGTCATATACGTATTTGGAAAATTTCACGCCAGATGAAATTGAGCAAACACTGAGTAGTGTTTTCAAGAAAGGAAGTGTGCTTTCACAAGGAAACTTTGTCAATGCTCCAAAGGCACATCAGGAACTGCTTGATAAAATTAATGATCGAGAAAAATAGCGAAGAAAATACTAGAGTCAGTGGGCTTCCAGGGACAGATATTTTATGTTTCGAGCGAAAAAAAACTTTGAAAAATTAAATCCCAATGTGAGAAAAATCGCCCTGTCTTATTATTACGTTTACAACTATTATCGAAAAATACCTTATTCCGCTGATGATTTCCGGTTGTTAAATGTAGTAGAAACACAGCGATTCTGGACCATCTTGAATTGAAAGCTACTCCTGATAAGCTGTCGAATCCTAACAAATTAGATCAGCTGAAGAAAATCACAAAAGGTTTAAATAGATTTCCACTTTGGGTTGTTGAAGAGACAGTGAGTAAAATTAAGGTCAGCGAGGATAAAACTAAAGTGCATGTGAAGTTTTTAATTGAGCATTTATCATAGCTTGAACTGCTGAAGCCCATCATCGACTTCAATCACATCGACGAGAATTTGTCGCCGGAAGCGTGTCACGAGCTAGAATCATATTATCGCTATTACCATCGAAAAGTCTACGTGTACAAGCACGTGTACAGGAGATACAAGCGCGTACTGAGAGTCATATGCGTGACACCGATCGTAGTGACCACCGCAGGGATAGTGTCCACGGGCGCGATGGTCAATCCGATGGTGCTGATTCTGTCCGGAGCTGGACTGGCCTTGCAAACGATGATGAAACGCATTACGCCATGACTGTAGGCCAAACAAATACCACCAAGCAGGTCATGCTGTCGTATAAGAAAATGCCCAATAAAATACGCTCGTGTATTCGTGGGGCTCAATTTTCAATGCAACTGCTCTTCGGCGAGATGAGAAACGTCGACGATCTCATCTTGGACATGGTGGGCAACCAGTGCGAGTTGACGTCGCTGAGCCGATTCGAGAAACATTACGATAAAAAGAACGTCACAGATTATCAGTTTTAGTGATATACAGAAAATGTCTGACTACAGCAACTATGCTGTCGACACCAACGAGGTATTTTGCACAGTGCAGAAGCGCTCAATGAAGCCATAGCAACGGTGGTTCGAAATACGTTCCTATGACGCTCAAACAAACGCTGACGAAAACAAAAGCAGCACGCAAACAGGTTTTACTCACGTGAGCAGCGTGCGGATTTATCCAGAAAAAGCATCGTTAAGATCTTTTACGACAGCACTGCATGAGATGTATTAGTGAAAAATACCATAAATATCTTTTAAAATTATCTTAGTCTTAAAATAAAGCAAATTGTCTGACGCGGTAAAAAGAATTAACCATGGCCCAGTTGATCACAGCCGATATCTCAATTACGTCATCGTGAAAAATCGGAAAGATCTCGGGGATGCCATCGTGAATGTGTTCCATATCAAAACAGACAGCGTGGCACTCGCACTTCCTAAGGTGGCCGTGATAGGAAACGATCTTGTGATGCTTACTGCGGCGCTGCAGAACGAGCTCTATGACAATGGCAGGCTCAACACCGTCTGCGATGAAAATCTCATTTTCAAGCACTGCATCTCTTGCATGCCTCGAGAAGAAGGCATTATACTTAAACTGATACATGGACAATCAAGCATCATTTTTATAATAAAAAAACAAAACAAAAAAGATTTGTCTCTATTCTCTCCCCTCTTTATCGCTTCTCTTTTGTTTTGCTACCCATCAAGTCTTATCTCTAAACTGTCTAAACGATTATCGGAATTATCACCGTTGACGTGAACGACGGAGTATCTGATTGGAACAACTACTTGGTGAGTTTCAAACACAAAACGATGACGGTACATAGCGGCTCTGATCCTGCTCATGTACAAATGAACGATGGAGTATCCGGTGGTGGTAAACCTTAACGCGAGTGGCCTTTTATTATGCACACTGCGAACTTCTCCATTTGCGTTAGCTTCGTAGCGACTAAACACTGGATGAGCTTTCCAATGCAACGCTGTGTGGTCACACGAATCTGTGTTTCCCGTGATATAACAAAAATTGTCTCTGACTATGTATAAATAACAATCAATTAAAGAAACAATTGCCAGACTATATATATATATATTGTCAAATGCTGCAGACAAGTCAAGGAGAGTGAGGACTATATATATATATATAGTCCTCACTCTCCTTGACTTGTCTGCAGCATTTGACACTACAGACCGTGATATATTACTTCACCGTCTCCAGCATGTATTTGGCATTCATGATACGGTCTTACTATGCTTCAAGTCCTACTTGGTCAACAGGACACAAATTGTGTCCGCAAATGAAAAACACTCCAGCCCAGTTGATCTATGCTGTGGTGTTCCACAGGGGTCTGTTCTTGGACCTGTTCTCTTCATTCTATACACCCAGCCACTCTCAAGTGTCATAGATCATCATCCAGTGTCTCACCAATTGTACACTGATGACACCCAAATATACAAATCTAGCCATCCAACTGAAGTTGAAGCTACCATCCAAGGCGTAGAGAGGTGCATTTCCGATGTGAAATCATGGATGACATGTAACAAGCTGCAGATGAATGATGATAAAACTGAAGCCATCCTGATTACAACGCAAAGACTTTCTCATTCACATCCTTTACCTCAGACAATAAATATCAGCAACACCAACATTAAATTCACACAGTCAGTACGAAACCTCGGTGTCACTCTTGACAGTACTCTCTCATTGCATCAATATGTCATGAACATATGCAAGGCTGCATATCTTGAGCTGAGACGAATCAGCTCCATTCGCAAGTATCTTTCAGTTGATGCCACTAAAACACTTGTGTGTTCCTTAGTACTTTCAAGACTGGACTATTGTAACTCAATTCTGTCTGGTTCGTCTCAATATCTACTTCAGAAACTTCAAAAGTTCAAAATACAGCTGCTCGGATCATCCTTAGAGTACCACGATCAGAGCACGCCTCTCCCCTGCTCTGTACCCTACACTGGCTATCGATACGATCCAGAATTAAACACAAAATTTGTTCTCTGTGCTACGTTTCACTGACGGGCTCCAGTCCAACATACCTATCTGACCTCACCCATGTGTACACACCTGCAAGATGCTTACGCTCCTCTTCTGACACTCGTATTCTCATTATTCCCACTATGAAGATGAAATCATATGGACAACGCTCTTTTGCATACCAGGGCTCAGCAACGTGGAACGAATTGCCCACTGCACTTAGACACAAAGACACAGTGATCTCATTCAAGAGCGCTCTTAAAACTCACCTATTTCAACTGCAAGAACAGACTTAAAGACCTAATAATGTATTCTTGCCTTAAATACTTACAGCATATTTTCTGTTTCTACTTTCGTGGTGTTTGTTTTAATTTTTGTAATCATTGCATTATATATGTTTTTTTTTTAAGTGTTGTCAAATGTCGTAAAGCGCTTAGAGCTTCTAAAGATTAGGCGCTATACAAAGTCCTCATTATTATCATTATTATCATATATATATATATATATATATATATATATATATATATATATATATATATATATATATATATATATATATACACCTATCAGCGCAAATACAGATACAAAACTTGTCTATATATGGAGCATAAAATGCTACACAAAGTCGTGGCAGATCCAGGGAAAGGTTTTATCCTGCAACATGATATTGTTCGTCGTCTCATGGGCATTGTTCGGTCAGTGCGTGAGGCAGGGTTCTGCAAAACAACGTTTCCATATCCAAGATCAAATGCATCTCTGCACGAGTTGATCGAGCGAGTCAAAGAAGCCATAAAGGCGATGCCAGGAAGCGCTGCAAGTCGTGAAAGAGTACAAAGCGCTGTCTGGACGAGAAATCATTACCACACAAATGTACATGAGACAAATGCAAGACAAGTACAATGCGCTGACTGGACAAAACTACTAATCCCTCAAAAGTCCTTTGACTTCAGCACGAGAGTATGAGTCGACTGATGAAAAATTACCAAAAATCGATAAACAAGCCATTCAGCAGCAACGCGATAGATCACTATGACAACTCGGGCATCACCGGTAACCGCAGGAAGCAACGCGATAGATCACTATGACAACTCGGGCATCACCGGTGACCGCAGGAAAGTTTCCACCACCAAGACGAACTAAACAAGCATACGGAGGCTCCGACAAATGATTCATTTACGATCACCATCACGTAATTCAGCAAGGAACCGACACAGATCTTATTCAGCGCATTCTAAAACCTGCCGGTGATGTAGAACTACGAACACGCACGGCAGTCAAACTTGAAGTAGCTCCCAATGTTCATTTTCTGCGAGCCACGGATCAAAAGAGCATCGACGCATGGATCAGATCGAAATCGCTGATCGTTTATCGCAGTTACGATTTCAGCAGTATCATCGACATCACATGGTCGTTTAGCCAACGTGCATGGAGAATTATCAAGAGTATGGGTATTTGCTTGAGTCAATTCTGTCTCGTTTCAAACTTATAAATTTACACCGATGTGTTTAAGTATGCACGTGCCACTTCCAAAACAGATCGTGGCCATGAAAGCGTGCATCAACGTCAAAAACAACGATGACTTCTGTCTTGTTTGGGCGATTGTTTCCGCGTTAGATCCAGCAGAGGACCGTGTCGATCGCGTCTCCAACTACAAGCAGTATTTTAGCTACATCAAAACAACCGGTATCACATTTCAGTAGCTGTCAAAGATGTACCTAAACTTGACGCGCTCAACGATGGACTATCCATCAAAATTTTTGGACTCGATGAAATGAAAGATGACGATAAGCAGTTCACTGTCTATACCATGCTAGAGTCCAAAACAGCTTCACAACGCAGTATCAAGTTACTTTATTACCCAAACCATTTCGTGTACATTAAAGACTTCAGTCGACTTAGCTAATCACAATACACACAACATAAACATCATGGATATTTATGTCATCGTTGCATACAATGCTTCCCTCAGCAGCAAAATCATAGAAAACACTTGTCTTCTGGATACTGTCAAGAATTCCAAACCGTTCAGATGCCACACGATGGAACACTACAGTTCGAACACTACTGCAAAAATACGCGTAGACGTTTCATATCATCTTTGATTCGGAAGCAGTGCTAGAAAATGTACATGGACCAGATTCTGATCCAGACCATTATTTCACCAAAGTGGAACAAAAACACATACCGTGCGCGATCGGATATAAGACATGCTGGTCCGCCGATGACAGTTTGTCTTCTCCGCATCGACAGAATCTCAGCGATGATTGTATCGTATGGTTATTTGAGCAATTCGTTGCTGAGGACAAACGCATCACATACATCCGAAAAATTCCAACACCGATGATTCCACTCACACTGTCACAGCCGCGACAGCACAATCAGCCCAGCAATGCCACATCTGTGCGGAGTACTTTCAGCCGCACGATAAAAAAGTCCGAGATCATTGTCATGACACCGGTCAATATCACGATTAGTGGAATCTGTGTTTCAAAGATCCAGACTTCATACCGGTGATCGCTTATAATCTACGAGGGTACAATGGACATTTCATGGTCTCTGCAATCAGTGAACAGCGCGTCAAACAACTTCTCTCCGACGTCGGAACGAAAATCAAATGCATCCCGAACAATTTCGAAAAGCATATGTTGTTCTCGATTGGACCATTCCGATTCATCCATAGCTTCCAGTTCATGTCACCCAACGTTTACTGACTTCGATGAAAACGATCTTAAAAAATTAAAACTACTCCAACAAAAAGGAATTTATATCTACGAGTACATCGATGCGCGGTCGAGATTCGATGAAACCTCGTTGCCACCACAGGGCGCCTTTTACTCTCACTTACGTCCTCCGACATCATCGACGAGGAATACCAGCGAGCGATTGATGTGTGGAACGCCTTTAGTTGCCAAACCCACGAAGATAATCACGACGTCTATCTCAAAATGGATGTTCTACTGCTCTCGGAAATGCTCGACCATTTCAGACACACGTGCTTTGATCATTACCAACCAACTCTATCCACTCTGGTATTTCTCAGCGCCAGGTCTCTCCTGGGATGCACTCCTCAACACGAGACAAGTCCAACTCGAATTCTTCATCGATCCTGACATGCTCATGTTTACCGAGCAAATGATTCGTGGAGGAATATCCGTCGTCACCAAAAAACATGCCATCAACAACAGTAAATACATGTCATCGTACGATCCCACTAAACCATCCACGTACAGCATATATCTTGATACAAACAATCTTTTTGATTGGGCCATGTCACGACCCTTTCCCGTTGGAGATTGTCAATTTGTCACCGGACAGCAATTCCTCGAGGAAAGACAAGCTCGATACGACGGCGACTGGGGATATTTCGCCCAAGTCGATCTCATTTATCCACAACATTTCCACGAAGATCAAAACGAATATCCGTCCTGACTGAACAACTCCTCGTCACCAATGACATGCTTTCTCAGCAACATCTTGAGCAAAAAATAAGTTCGGACTCGGAGACGCTAAGGTTAAAAAACTTGTACCCAATCCCGCAAACCAAACTAAGTACAATTTATACCATAGGCTGCTCGAACAAGCTCTCCAACACACGACTCGTTCTCAATAAAGTTCATCGCGCACACAAATTTCGTCAGTCCCGTGGATGAAAACCTACATCGACTTCAACACGACACAACCAGCCAAAGCCATTACGGACTTAGTTAAAAATTTCTCCAAACACATGAACAGCAGCAGAAAAACTATGGAAAACATCAGATGCAGAAATACAATAGAAATCATCAATGATGAGCGACGCCGAGATAAACTTTTATCAAATCTTAAGCTGGACAAACCCATCTACGTCGGTGCGACGGTCCTCGATCTCTCCAAAATGCTCATCTACCATTTTCATTACGACTTTATCAAAAACAAATACGGAGACAAGGCAACGCTGCTCATGACCGATACAGACTAGCCCATGTACGAGATTCACACTGACGTCTACGCGGACATGTATCAGCACAGAGAACTGTTCGATCTCAGCGATTATCCAAGAAATAGCCCATTCCACTGCGACGACAATAAAAAGTGCTAGGAAAGTTCAAAGATGAAACTCATGGTGTACCCATCACTGAATTCATCGGACTTCGATCCAAAATGTACAGCATCACACTTGAAGATGGTACCGTTATGAAAAAAGCCAAAGAAGAAAAAGAAACTATCATCGGGCACATCGCCAGCATCGATCACTGCAGTACTACTCTATGAGAACATTCCATTCACATCAATATAAGATATTCATAGTACTCATCAACAAAAAAGGCTATGCCCATTCGATGACAAACGATACTCCACGGATGGCATTCACACATTCGCACATGGACGCCACCGAGCTATATAATATGCACACTCAAAACGATACAACAAAACCTTGGTCCAGAAACACCATCAAGCACCAGCAGGGACAGTTCTTGACCACCCCTTCTCACGATATGGTCCAGAAACCCCATCTTCACATACAGAGAACTGGCATAAAAAAAACCCCATCAAAAGTGGTCCAGAAATCCCATCTTCACATACAGAAAACTGGCACAAAAAACACGTTTTTCTACGTTGGAGTGACCACTTTTCAAAAGGTGGTCCAGAACTACCGTTTTACAATATTACTTGCAGTAATCTTCATTTGTCCGTTGAAATGGCAACAAACATGGTAGAAAACTCAAATTCTTTAATACACCTTCAAGAAACAAATGTTTGAAATTACAACAATGATATCAGCGAGCCAGCTAATATTACAGTTCAAACAACTGTGGTTCTTATGTGTTGTTTGATGTATATGTGTAAGAGAAAAGTAATGCAACCTTACCACAAGACACGTAAAGCATACTATGAGTTGGTTTTATGATCAGTAGAAGTGATTTAAACAATAGTTTTCAATATTTTATAGTATATTTAAATATGTAAATACCTTGAGATTAAATATAATAAAGACACATTGTTAGAACATTGATTGCGACAGTAACAGCATTCATTTATACGATTGGTTATTTTATTAAAACTGCCATTATATAACAAATGCAAAGATTAAACAAACAGCATAAAGTGGTAAGAATGGAACACAAAAACGTATTACGACCGGGGATCTACCTCAACTCCTTGCTTGTTGTATTATTTCATTGTATCGTCTATGTCAAGATTTACATCAAATATCGGGTAGATTCTGCATAGTTATTACGTTTCTTGTTATGTTCTTGTTTCGTTTCAGGTATTGTGTGCTTGAAAAGGAATTGGTATATTCTGAAGTGCACTGTTGTTGTCAGAGTCAGTGTTGAATATAATTATATTGTATACAGAAATTCGTTCGGTCCCCGTAGAAATTATGTATGTTACATTAACTACTAATATTTCAAGAATATATATATATATATATATATATATATATATATATATATATATATATATATATATATATATATATATATCTCTGTGTGTTTGTGTGTGTGTCCAAATGTATAGACAACACTAGCTCTAAATGAGAAATATAAGGAATTTATTTAAATCTAAACGTGTTATATTTGTCACAAAATAACATAATGCAAAAGAATCTACATTTTCTTTTATTACGCTATCCCATTTCATGACATGTCATAGTAACCAAGTCTCAAAATCTTGTGCTAAATAAAAATAGTGACCACAAGCAATTCACTAGTAAAGTTAGGAGTGCCATTAAAGTATCAGGAACAGCCATATTGATATAAACAGAATTATCATGTGTAATAGATGACCATGTCTTGATAACAAAATGATAAGGTCATACATAAGTACTGAAGAGGCATAAGTTTTATGGTGGCCCAATACCATTCTCTATAAAAAAAAAAGTAATCTGTGCAATTATATCTTGGGCTTTGATCTTCTTTAGTACAAAAGTTTACTAAATATTAACAAATGGGGAAATAAATGTATACTTGCAAATATGACTGCTTTAGATGATATTTGCTATAACATTTGCTACCAATTTTGGTGTTGATGTGTACAATTTCAGCTTGAATGGGAACACATAAAGTATACATGTAAATCGACACGAACCCAATGCCGGTTAGAGAAAAACTGATTGCTGTGTACGACACCACTATTCATATCTTTCGTTTTGACTACACCACGTAACACTCCACCAAAATATTTCTAGCAGAACTGGAAAACACAACATATTATAACAACAATTAACAATACTGCGATGCAAGACAAATATTGACTGCTAATTACATTATTCCAGTTTTAATTACAAATACATGACCAAACACTAAGATCCTTGTTTTAGGCGAATAACAGTAAACTCTAACCTACAAAGGAGACTGGTGTTGCGGAAAAATTAAAACATTCACAATACTGAAATGTCATCTTTGCAAGAGACGGCAAATGGAATACTTTCTTGTTAAGCAGAATTTATTCTGTCTTAAGCTAGTTATATAAACTGTTTAGTATTATTTATCTACACTTCCAAATATCATATAGTGTAAACTGGAGTTGCCTCCAGCATATACACAAACTATCTCCAAAACAAAGATGGCGAAGATCGTAAAATATCACATTATAAAGATCACTTATCAATCATACAAAGCATTATTTGGCAAAAGATCGTACTGAACAGTGTAAGAAAATACCCAGCTGTACATGAATCTGCCAGAATATGTGTAATATACAGCATTCAAAGAATTCCAACAAGCGATATGAAGTTAACTGTTTACCATGTGTTGCATATATAAATACGACTATGGAATGGAACCGATCAACGAATCACAACAAATCCTCTTCAAAAGTAAATAGTTTGAATTCATGCAAAACTGGTAAGACACAGACATACACTCACAAGAAAAATATATTAGTATCCGCAAAACAATAAATGAGGATGCATATATAAGAATACGCATTAAAAAAGCGCCACTAATCTATCCCTAACACCATGCACCTGATTTCATCTGTTTTCGACGGGATATACTATATTTACAAAAAAACAACACAAATTGAAACAAACGATGTTTGCATTCCAGTCTACAAATTCATGAAACATACTCTGCTGAATTCATAGATAGGAAAATAATAAATATATTTACAATATGACTCTATTAACTGATTGAATAATAATTATCTTTCTAAACAATTCTCATTCCTTTGAGAAGGTATGTTCATACCCCACATGCTATATAATATTTTAGATTGTAACGTTAGAAACGTTGCAGATTTTGTAATTTTTTATAGCAGCAAAAACAAAACTGTCAACTTCCCATTTGCTAGAATATGGCCAAAACATAACAATATTTTGACAAATAAAAAATACTAATTTGTTTTCTGTCAATAATGCACAACATTCGAAAGTATGGTATTAAGGACACTTGCGTCTGACCTCCAGAGGCTATCTTTCTGAAAGCTCTTCATTAGAAGTACTTTAGAGAACCTTTTGATGACATGATTCTGAATATCGTCCAGTTGGAACGGGTTTCCAAAACTTTCAAATTAGTTTCATTATCTTGGAAACATCTCCATCCTAGCACTCCAGTTTGACCTTACTTTGTTCTAAAAGTTTGCTTCCTGGACCGAGTTTCCCCGGGGTTAAAAATTCATATTCTATTATTTTCCAAGACAGATCGTAATGCACATAAATCATGAGCAGATAAAAATACAATCTTTATCAGCACTTATGGTGACATGCGTTTCCAATGTATTATTTAGAAAGGAAAATATTGCATGCGTGCTACCCTGGTCGTTTTAATTTTTTGGATAGCTATTGTTCCAATCCTGAATAATTAGTTTTGACCAAATCGCCTTTCGTGTCACTATTCAAGCCCCCTTCTGAATGTCAGACTGGAACTATATGTATTAAATTAGTTGCTATTTAACAAGGCTTCTGAGGTCGCTTTCAAACACATTGGTCACATTAGACCGTCTATTTAGATCTAGGAAGGATTGTTTATATGAATGATACTTCAAAACTATAGATATTTCCATCATTTCAGTTTGTATCAGAAATAATGACTAAAAAACAGACGTATTTATGGCCATGTAGGGAACAATACAAATTTCAGCAGTGCTAAAATGTATCGGTCTATTGACAAAGAAGCATCTTTAAAGTTGTTAGATACATTCTGACAATCGTTAAAAGACAAACGCTTACATGTTTACGCCGTTTGTACTCTGTTGGTCCTGTATTACAGCATGCTATCGTTTGGCTAAACAATTTGGTGACTATCCATCTAATGACTTTCGACTAGAATGTCATGCTGGGCATTGTTGATGGTGACACGCATTACAAAAAGCTATTAATTTGCCAAGTTATACCACTATTTATATCAACTCCTTGTATATAATATCAGTAAGGGTTTATATTAGATTTTATCTTCTTTGAGATAAAATACAGCCTTTAAAAGGAAAAATAAAGTGTTAGTCGTACAGGTAAGTGGTATCGATGCAGTAAAATCAGTGATATTCTTT
>JAECUM010059787.1:0-31041 GCA_016617855.1 Megalonaias nervosa
CTACTGGCAGGCTTTCTCACGTACCCACGTTAGCCGAGCCTGAGACTCGAACCCACGCATACAGAGGTGAGATGGCAGTGATCCGGAACTGTGAGCGCTTTAGACCAATAGGCTACTCTGGGCCCCGATAATAATAATAATAATAATAATAATAATAATAATAATAATAATAATAATAATAATAATAATAATAACAACAATAACAATAATATCTTTCAGAATCGTAATTTTCTTAACTGGGGCAGATTTGAAACTTTTAGGATCCCTATGTGGACTTCTTCCTTGCATTATTTCTATATTTGCCTTAGCCACATTTCAAGGACAATCTGAGAATGATTGGAGCTAAAAGGAACAGGCGGAACCATTTTAGGTCCCGATACTACAATTGGCTTTCATCAACAATGCGTTTAACACTGCATATCTCTCTTTCTCTCTCTCTCTCTCTCTCTCTCTCTCTCTCTCTCTCTCTCTCTCTCTCTCTCTCTCTCTCTCTCTCTCTCTCTCTCTCTCTCTCTCTCTCTCAAACCCACACACACACACACACACACGTTGCTTCAAGAGATGAATCTAAAAGCTCAGGTTCTTGCAATTATGTAAAACTTCCATATTATATACAAACATCAAAAATATCGGATGAGATTGTGTTGCAGAGCTTGATACGTGATGCAGACATACACCCACTCATAAGAGCATTATAACTACGTGTTCAAGTTTTCTTTGAAAGAATGTACATAACATTTATTGGGTTTGTTTTAACGACATGGGACCAGATAGTCGGTTTATCTGACAATTCACTCGATATGAAACAAATACGCTTATTAAAACCATAGTTTAAATGTATTATTATTATTATTGTCATCATCATCATCATCATCATCATCATCACATATTCACAGCACTAACGATGATGTCTAAAGTTGGGCTCTTTACATCGAGGTTGGCCACATCTGTGGCTTGATAGATCTCAGACCGAAGGAAGAACAATACAAATTAGTGGAAACAAATATGCATGGGCGATTCATAAAGGGGATGGTAGAAACAAAACGGCAAGGTCCCTTTTGGCTCTTGTGCACATTCTCCTCTAACTTACAAAATTAAATATACTGGATTTTACTACGTGTATATGCGTCTATCAAAACGTTTACATTAATCAATGTCCATTAATTAGTCGTATTCGTTAGTCGATACGAAAGATGAGCCAGTTAGTCCTGAATCTTTCCTTTTCGGTTCTTTCCTTTTCTCAACTATTGCTGTGTCATCGAAGGAATTTAAATTCACATCAATAGTTATAGGTTGCTGCAATTGTATGGGAAAATATGAACGAGGTTTTTGGATGGATATACTGCACGACCTTGGGAGTGCAATATATCCATCCGACAAAACGAGTTCATATTTTCCCATACAAATGCAGTAACCTTTTTATTATATGCTCATTTTCTTATTCTACCCAAGGCTTAATTATATAAACATAAATACGCTACAAGTAACAAAGTAACTGAAATTATACTGTATTTCAAATTAAATACTCAAGCGCAGATTCGTCATTACACAACAACAACAGTATTAATGCGCACATAACTCCGCCCAGATCAATTTGAACTCAGTCGCGCCCCAGACATAAGTTTCGGAAGAAAATGGCGTTTTGGTCTACCTAAAATTGAAATTTGGAGTGATATTGAGAATGAATGCGCATTGCAATATTTGATCTGGAATGAATAGATTTTGGTATTGTTTTTCGATTCGACTAAATTAAGTGTTTATGGACTGGATTTATCTACATGAAGTACATCGGATTTCAGCAGCGTCTGTGCCAATTCTACATGAAATACATCGGATTGAAGAAGCGAGGGAGAAGCGTGTTGACATCTACAAGTATGTTTCTGTTCTGTAATTGAATGCTTGAAATCATAATGTGGGAAAAATATGAAGTCTTTCAATTGTAATTATCGAAAAGAATCTATGGAATTTAATGTTTATTTCATTTTGAGTGCAGTATGGAGAATGTAATTGCACTTGAAATATTGTCGAAATTACAGGTACAATTTCGAAATTTGTAATCGAACTTGTGAATCCATGATATGGCTCGTGCAATTCGGATTTACAGAACTAAGAAAGCACCTTTTGAGGAAATTCAGGTTGTAAAACTGCAAGTATATTAGTTGCCATTCTGATTACCAACTAAAGACATCAGTTTATACCTTGTCACTTGCATGTTATTTGCAAGGACCCTGTCTGGCGTCTATAGGTAGCCTAATTCAGAAACATATCAAAAAAGTTAGCGCATAATGTGCCAAAGCAGCTGGTATGTGGCAGTCCACGAAACATCTCCTTTAGTTCATTCACAAACAAATTTAATCAACCAAAACGTAAAGCGTCTATTACGAGAGTGTACATGAATTCTTTACAAAATAGTTCCTAATACACTATTGGGCACATGTGAGTTCAATATGAAGTTGCTCGCGAGTGCAATATCGTAAAATTTTGGACGATTCTGACAATGTAAAGTTAACGGAGAAAAACATGAGCATATAATAATAAAGTATATTAAAACGTTTAAGAGGAAATTGCATCTTCTTAGATACATCTGGTATCACTCATACATGCCCTTACATCAATTTCTTTTAAGTCAAAACTATAAACGTTTATGAACTTATTGATACGATCACAAAACTGAACACAGAGTTTGTCAAACCTGGTCTGTCATCTATGATGTTTCACGGAACGATTATTAATTCTCTCTGTTCTGGTTAAATCAAACATTTAAGATACAAATACTTTATATAATAAAAAAGCATGAAAAGTAGTTCACTGATTGTCATAGGTGTGCTCTTTATGAATTAGTTCACTGCAACCTATCTGATTGTCGTGGGTTGTACTAATTATGAAGTATTTTATAGATGGGTGTGTGGCAATTAAGCACTCAGATATGTCGAAAATGGTGTGTGCTAAGGCACCTAAAACAACACATAGCCAAATTAAAAAATAAAAATGCTTGTAAGTAGTTTGGGAAAATATCTTCTGAATCACATAGCTTAGGGCACTAACTGCCCTCACTACCCAACGGTAAAGTCAATGCCTTTTATATCCGTCTTCAAGCCATGTACGTACGTTGAGGTCAACAACTGCAATGTATCGAAACATCGCCAAAACAGAGATGTCAGGCGTTTGGTCCATGCGATTATGGTCTAGATTCTCTTACTCTAAGGAAGGCGGAAAAAGACGAAATTTAACGATTCAGCAAATAATGCAGATTAAAACGCAGAGTAACAGACAGGATGTAATTGAAGATAATCCATGGTAATAGGTTTGGTGTTAAATTGGGCTTTCCTTTTAACTCTAAGACTTCATCAGTCTCTCATGAAACTGTATGTATTATGAGCCTATGCATTTGCTTTATATTGGTCAGCAATAACACTCGTCTACCAGCAACCTCTGAAGACGTCAATGTTTCTTTGGAAAATATTTGATTGAAGTTTCTTAAGGTGATCTATTCTGACAAGCCATGTTTGCTGATGTGCATAGCTGGAACGAAACTTGTAAAACAGGAAATAGCAGTCTGTTAAGTTTATTGCTTCTGAAATTACATAGAATGCATGACCTGTGTAGCGAGACCTTGACAATACAACAGTACATTACAGATCGATGTGATAGTTAAATGACGTCCCTACTTTGATGTTTGATTCCAGTAGGTATTGTCAACGCACGAAAACCCGTTTACATGGCATATTACAAGTGCAGAGCACGTATATGTTTTCATTTCCATTTGAGACTTTATTAGAAATTGAGGGAAAATTTACATCATTATCGCATCTGTCCCCAAGTTGGATTGGTCAACAATGGCATGATGGCGTCGTTTAGCAGTTTATGCTATTCAATCATGAAAAGGAAATCAAAGCAACTCTCAACAACTTTGATTATTCTTGTACCCAACATATACAGTGATAATTATGCGAGATCTAATTATCATATTTATCAAGGACTCATTCGATAGTGGAGATAATAAACCGTGTACAGTTAGACGACCTAAAACTACATACCGACACTGCTAATGATGAAGATGTATAAACTGTAGTCATGGGCAACAACGACAGTTTTAACAATGTATTCAAACAGCATCTAGCACAACTTCGTAGTTGCACACTGAGGTTTCATGTGTCACTTCTCTCAGCCACATATTTAGCTTTTGCAGAGATGTCCGCAAGCTTATTTTTAAAGCCAGTCACATAGTAACATTTTTCAATACGGACAGTGCTTTGCTGTAATATTTTCGAACATGATTCTGTCTTTGAATGCGTGGTTGTATTAATGAGAGTAATTGCAGCGTACTATAGAAAATGCCTAGAACCGTAATATAGTAATTAAAACTGATACTTTCTCAAACAATAATGTCCTATCACTAAGTTAAGGCAGGCCTTAGGCCAAAGCGAGGATGCCAGATCAGTATTCGCTTATACGGTGTCATTACTGCAGCCGTTTCTATCTTTTCAGGATAACAGCTGCTTGATACCGTTCGCTCACGTGAATGATATTTGCGCAGCGAAAACAAAGAGCGCATACCGAATCGTTTTTCTGGTCACATTGACGATTACTCTGGCACAGTTAATTGTAATTCACCCAGCGTGGTTGACCTAAACACAACTTCATCAGTTTCATGTGGCTAAGCAAAAGAACATTCCAGTGGCATTAAACCTATGCCAGTCAGGGGTGTCGCAAAAGGAATAGACTGTTAGAATATGTTCATTCCTCGCAGCCAGACCGCCAAAGGCTCTCAGGCAATGATAATCCGCAAGTCGGAAACACCAGTGTTGTCAGCCTAGATTAGTCACAGGACCTGGAACTCAGTGGGTTGCATGCAGAAGAATACCTCAGCAGCTATTATATTTTGATTAGTAAGGGCTTTCATTGCCACTTGAATTTGTTGATTATTTAACCCAAGGACGTGGACTATTGCTGATGTTGCATGTGGACATTCAAGATGTTTTGAAGCTGCGAATGCCGTCACAAAGGATCTGGTAAAAGTCATTCATGGGAATCAGATACTATTATCATGTCCTGTGTCTCTATCAAATACCGTTTCGACACAAAATTGAACTGGAAAGTTAAAGAGTCTGGTGATGAAAAAACTAGATACCTTATCATGAATGGACACCGATGCAAAAGTCCATCGATGATCATGACGCTGCAACGATGCAATATGTGGATATAAAATTATTGATATTGTGGTCGCGGCTGGCAACGCTATAATGGCAAATAAGCATGTAAAATTGCGCATTGAATTATTGTAAGGATTAGGGAAACATCCGCAGTAGTCCACGTACGTGTTCATAGGTTTAATTGCAGTGGTGACTTTTGACTTGTTGCTGATGGATCCGGATACTACTTCTTTATCGTCAATGAGTCTGCTACCACGTTGGTGTCATTTAGTATTCAATTCGTATAACAATCACTGGAAGATCCTAGTGTTCATGCCAAAATATTAGTCTATCGAAGTTCTCTATTTAAAACAGGTTCTGATGACAAATCATTGAACACTTATTTTGTTATGTGCTATTTTAGGACTAATAAGGAGGAAATAATGAGATATATGCGATAATTGAAAACAAAGCGTTATTAATAGACTTTGGCGTTTGTGTATATTATTACATTTATTATTACATTTAAAGTGATGGATTCTGAACCCGGTGATGAGGTTGCGGAATTTACCGACTGGGTGATGAAACGGATGACCAGTGTTGCCAATATTGATAGCAATTTCATTCCACTTGTTGACGAATATTTGCGTCAAAATCATAGCATTCAAAAACCATCGTATACTCTGAAATATAATCTTGCTAAGGATCAAATATATATGGGACCAATATCAACTCGAAGCTGGTTTGAACTAGCACTTGAAAACGCTCGGTCGCATACTACACCATCAGGAATGAAAACACCAGAGGATTTGTTTCTGCAACAAAGGAGTAGAATTCACCAACAAATACATCCAGTTGCATTCTCCAACGATCATGATGTACCAACACTGATCAAAGCAAGAAGAAAAATATCTCGATTGTGTTTGAACATGGATACACCTATCCGTATAAAACTTTATTGAGTGGAGACAATAACGGTCGTTTCAGAAACTATTCAGTGTTTATGTCGGTGTTTTTCTATATGAACATGGTACTAGACCCATAACGCACAATCACCAGAATATTCCTCAAACAGAGATTTTATGTAATTGTTTGACAGTTGTACCAATAATTGGCTACAAGTAAATGTGCATGTTCCACCCGAAGAAGCTAAGAAGGTAAGATTGCCGAGCAATTATGATACCTATCACACCATTATTAGACGAACTAGGACAGCCCCAGTGTTACCGATGTCAAAACAATATTAGAAGTATATAAACAACTGCAAGATTATATTAATCCAGGAACTGCATTGATCATGAAATATAAATACGAATATTGGCAGAAGATTCCATTAGGTGAATCACAGCCGCGAACACTCTTGGACTTGGAACTGATAGAATTGTGACCACAAGTATTGCAGGTATACCAGTTAGACTTGCAGTCGCATCTTTTAGCCGGTGTAGCTGGTGTTGCTGATAAAGTAATTTTATTGCGACTGCATTCAGTCAAGAATGTGTTTAATGAGACCCTCTTTCTGAAGCATAAAGCTGACTCAGCACGATTAATAAACTGTTCGATCACCATTGAGAATTAAAAGAAGTATCGTATATGACTTCAGAATGATGTTAGTGGAAATGCAAAGCCATCGACGACTTCGAGATATGAAACTGGGGCGTTAGTGACCGAAAACATGATTGATTAACAGATAGTGGAAATTGCATACCTGGTAGCAAGCAGATTTTTGTTTGCAAAATCGTTTACCGTAATCAGTGTGTAAACTCTTGCCAGTGCCTGGCTGAGGGTTATCATTGTGGTAACTATGCTTATGGAAACTCACGCGAATGCACTTGTTTGGGCTATTTTTATGGTTACTTCGCCAAAACACCCTTTATGATTCTTACTGAAAATTGCTATCATCGGATTAATTATTTATAAAGTTTAGATAAATTTTATGTTACCGATTTATATTTCTTCTCCTATCGTCAATATTTGAACTGTTGATATCAGAAATATTTCATGGTCGTGATAGTAAAGACAAAACTGTATTGTTCCACTTTCTCGTCGCCGACTTTCGAATAAATCTTTTATTGCAATTCTGTTAATTCGATACTTACTATTGGCGGAAAATACTTTTGATCGATCAAGATCTATTGTTAATTTAGTGTATTTTTGTCGAATGATCGGATCAGCGGAAGTTATTAAACAGCGCTGATAATTTTGATCTTAACTGCTCTAGATATCTGAAATATTCCGAGTCACTAGATCGAATCAATGAAAGTTTCATTTTATCAAACTTACTAAAATATATACCGGAAACTTTATTAGCTATTTCAACTGTCAATAGTTTATTGTCAGCTATAAGATTTTTAATCTTGCGGCTGCTGCTGTCTGTCACTGTCACTGTTTCAAACATTTATTTACTCTTTTTAGATAACATTTCATACCCTATCATTACCTGACAGAAGAATATCAAGAAGATCCCATTGACGTGTTTGATAATGACCGAGACTTAGCGTGTTAATTGTTTTTTTCTCAGTAACATTTGTCATCAAAGCTTGAAAATCCACGTCGAACAATAAAATCAGTTTCAAGTTTGTGATGATTTGTCCGAATCGCTATGGTTCTGACAAAACTAACATTTCTCTCAAGCGCGTATTTATAATCGTCGAAGTTCATAAACTTTTAACATATCCTTTAGGTATACCCTTCGCTTTTTTGGTTATTTTATTGTTAGCTAATCGCACCGCGTACTCGGATATTACAATAAAATTTGTTTCATCTTTGATTTTACCAATTACTTTTTTATTTGTATTGCCCTGAAACCCTCTATCTCGAGGATAATTTGATAGATCAAACAGCGATAGGTTATCATAAATTGCATGATAAATATCTTCACACATTATTTCATAAACTATCATCATCAGTACCGGTAAACAGCAATTTACTCGACGGCTATTGCGTCTTGACAAAACTGCAATATACCGCTCCGGTGGCCTAGTGGTTAGAGCGTCCACCTCAGATGCGGGAGGCCATGGGTTCGATTCCCGGCCGAGTCATACCAAAGACTTACAAAATGGTACTAACAACTGCTTTGCTTGGCGCTCAGCATTAACAGGTTAGTGTTAGGACTGGTCGCCCTGGTGTCAGGATAATGTGAATGGGTGGAACATCATGATAGATGTCTGCAGCATGATGTCCCAGTACTAGACATCACTATAAACTGCCACACTGCAGACTTCGTAGCGATATGACTGAAAAATTATTAAAACTAAGTTAAAAATCAAAATCACACACACACACACACACACACACACACACACACACACACACACACACAATTGTAATGAAAACCGTACATCAATCATTTCGAAAGATCTAGAACAGCAACACCAACGTAAATTGGTTTATTTAATTTTAAATTTGTTTTTCTTCGTTGTACCGCAACAAGATTTTCATTAAATATTTTCATATTGACAAAATCATCGTCGGCAACAAGTTTGTTTCGTCGACCAACATCATTAAAAATGTCGATATTGATGCGTTTATGAATATTTGCCATCGCCTCTCCGAAGACTGAATTGTTCATTAACTTGAAAAGTTTTTCTCAAAGTCGGTTATCGCGTCAGCTCTACGGTTAGTATTAGAATCAATATAACCTTTCATCCGTGGTGACTGATTGAATTTAAGCACGCGAGAAACTTTATGTAAAATTAAACCAGAATCTACTGCTTGTTTCAGGTTTGCGTAATGTATTACGTAATTTCGTTTATCCAACACATTTGGAACAAGTTTACATACTATTTAGCTTGTTCTGTCGCCACTATCATTTGCTGATTTTTAGATAATTAATTATAATCGATCAACATTGATTCTGCCCAGAAAGGATAATCATTGTGTAAAGCATGCAGCGCAATCGGGTAATCTAGATCAACTTCAACAAAATAACTCACATCGGCAGGTGTCTGCTTTTTCAGTTTCTCGTAGAAATTGATCAGGGTCAATCCAATGACATCCACCATATGGCATTGGTTCTGACATTGCATAGCCATATAAATTATTATCGTAAAGGTAAATAATATATTTTGACGGCAATTTAGGATTAAATTCACTCATGTGCTTCTTATTCGCGGCCGTATACTTTTTGTGATAACGGATATTTCACCGCGTATACCGCTTTCTATAAAGTTAAACATGTCGACGTCGGTCAATAACTTAAGTTTTATCTGACTGATTTGTAACAGAACATCCAATGATAAGCCAGGCGCAGAGTAGTACCAACAGGCATTAAGTCCATAATTGCTGTAGCTAACTTTTCTAAAACTTTCAAATACATCAACGAGAAAAGCACGTCTGTGGTAAGATATAAATCATGATAATCTCCAAACGTTTTACAATCAAACTTTGACCAAATATCTTGCGCTTATTAAAATTCATCATTAGTAATATTTTCGTGTTTGAATGCTGAATAAAATTCTGATTCATCCGGTAATCGTTTCTCGACAAACTTTGACCAGTCATCAAGATACTCGTATGGAAATGTACCCTTTTATTTTAACAAACTTTCTCTGTCGTCGATATCATTTTTTAAATTATCAAATTCACTACAACCTCATAAAAGTTCATCCAACAAAACTGCCATAACCTGGAGGCTATCAATAAGGCTTAACTTACCTACCGTCACAGGCATATACTTGTCAAAGTTGTTCGGAATACACTTTATTCGTCCATCATCGAGTTCTCGGATTTCAGCATCACCAAACGTTTCTAAGATAATATGACTCTCGTATCCTCGGAAATTATGTAACACAACGGGTATAAATTCCTGATGTTTGTAATTTAAATTGCAATTGTCATATGCGGATCCACGATATTGTCCGGTTAAATGACAATGATCTTTGACTCGATCGTCATTCAATGGCAATTCACAAATATGACGGCGCTCTGCTTTTTCAAAACCAATTTCTTCCTGCGGTGTTAACTGCGACATCGGATTATTTTTTTAAGTTTGTTTGAAATAAAATCAATATTGTTAATAAGCTTCTTTAACAACCAAACACTATTTTGTCGTAAACAAATCTTGATAGGTCGGGACATACTTAAATCAACTGCACAAACAACTTTAGTTGAGTCTCCTCATGTAACATGATTTTGAGCTTTCCTTGTCGATGATTAGTCGCGATTATTTTCCGCACCTTAGACAGTCTGTAACAGACACTCAAAATCAGCGTAAATAACAAATGGTACCTTCATTTTATGATTATCGTTTTTAAACTGTAATATATTTTGCCGCGTTCTGGCTTTGTTATTCGTTGCACGTTTGAACAGTATTGTATATTTTTTTCATACGTTTCTTTGTTTTTGCAACCACGTAAACATCGGTAACGAAAATATTTTTGTTCTCGATGTGACGGACATATTGTTTTGTTCTTCAATCTTCAATCTTGGTATTTGATTTCAGCAACTGGAAATTCTATTGTGGAAATATTTAAACTTGAAACATGGTTAACATATTTGGTAGCTCGATCGGCATCTTTTTCTGCTGGAAATAACGCAGAAAGAATTGACCACTGGAACCATCTATCATCGACGTTTTTAACGTTAGTACAGCATTTCTTATTTTTTATTTTATAAGGCAAATCAACGTATGAGCTACCGCGTAATACATTGCACTTCATTATGTCAAACAAAATCTCGAAAATAGCTTCAAACTTCCAAGCGGAACCAGATGTAATATATTCCTCAATCTTTCTGAATTTCCTGATGAATCTCGTCCGAAAAGAATCGAAGATCTGTGCCTGGTAATACTCGCTAAGATTTTGTTCCGATAAAAGGATCTGCAATTTCTTCGTCAATGTCGCCCTGCAACATCGCATGTAATTTTGAGAATATCACATGGTATTGTACTAGGATTTTCAGTCCTTTATGCACTGCAAGTTCACATTTGATTGTCGGCTGCAGCAGATAAAACATATTCGTCGATGAAAAATTTGTAAGCAGAACGCGGTTTATAAATAGATAACTTATCAAATCCAATAACCGCGGATGCAATTTTAACTGGGGCGATATTTGTGATTAAGCTTTGTTTTGCGATATCCTCCAATTTCAACATCGTATATTACTAGGTTTATTCTTTCTCTAATTTAATATCAGATATAATTATCAAAATAAACTTAAAATATTATCAATTAAACAAATGCAAACGCTATTGTAATAGTGATGGAAAATTTAGGCATGACAGATCTAATGGTGGGTGCAGATGAGCAAGAGTACTACTACGTGCATTCGAAGTATAACGGTTATGCTGGCTCGATGTTAGGTTCGGTGACAGACTTTAAAACAAAATCACCGTTCGGTAAAAAGACGCCGGCGGGTTACAAGATCAAAGTTAAATTAGAAACAGATACAGACTACACAGAAATGCTTCGTAAAGATTTTATTACACGTTATTCTGCGGTGACGTTCCGGAGCATCAACGTGTTTATCATGTGAACGGTAAAGTAATTGATGATAATATTGTAAATTAAGTTTGATAGATGAGTTTCAACCGCATCTGGTTTATAATCTTTACGAAGCTAATGATCAAGGAATTATACGAAATATTAAGACGAAAAATGTTGTTGGTAAACTCAATAAACACAGATATCTACATGTAACTGTTCTAGGTACATATACGAATAAAGTTCATTATCTCTCACACAGATTTGTGTTTGAAGTTTTTAATGGTGTTATTTCATTTGGCCTAGCAATCGATCACAAAAATATATTCGAAAAGACAAAAGACTAGAAAATTTAGATCTTGTAACAACGAAGAAAAAGAACTAAAGAAGCATAGCGAAAAATGGAGTTAATTTTAAAGCTGCTAAACCTGTTACATCAATAAATCTTGAAACAAATGAAATAATAAAATTTAAATAATCATACGCAGCAGCAAAAGATTTTAAAAGTGATCCTCGAGTAATCAGATTTGTTGCCTATGGAACAACAAGCTCAACTACTTCACAATCAATATTCGAAAGAATCATCTTTAGATACGATGATTAATTATCTGTTAAGATTCTTGCAAGTTTTGTTTACTGATACAAGAGAGACAGTAGTTCATGAATGCTTCCCTATCATAAACAACAGAGACTATGCGATTTTTAAACATCTCGCTTACCTCTGGTTCAGTTAACAACAATTAGTCTCGCCCGTCGGGTTCATTAACCAGACTGACTATTGCGCTGTCTCGTTTGGCGTCACTTTTACCATGAAAAACCTTGCGATTTGCATCTTTGAGTTCCTCCTTGTTTTTATGTCCGCCATTACGTGATATCAATATTTTTCATTGCTATTTCATTAAATAATATGGATCGGATGAAACGATTGGCTGATATTTACCGCGACGATGGATTTGCTAAATCGCTGAAACCTGTTGTCGTTAATCTTGATACACCAGAAGAGTCTGATTTAGCCTTATTAACGCATGATGACAGCGATGAAGATTATATCGCCGTCGACGACAATGTCACAGTTGATAAAAATCATACGGAAGATCGTCAACCGGCAGATACGATGTAAAGTATCATCTGGCAAAAAATATTGATATTTGATTCTACTGTTGTTGAGCATCTAGAGTTTTGGCAGATGCTGAGGCTGTTAATGAACCTGCCGCTACCTGGTCGAAAAACAAAGAATAAAATTCGATTTTATATTTGTTAAAACTTTACATCTGTTGCCGATCGCTCCAGATCGAAAATTGTATTTAATATCGTTATGTGCTCCGGTCAAATGCAATCTTGTTCTTGTACGATACGAACACAATTGCAAGAGTTTGTTCGTCAAATGCTCACAGTTTAATACTTGACGTCGGTACCCAACTATTAAATTTCTCTCTGTAACCGGGCCATTTAATCAGACTCATCTTTCCTTGTTTTCTGATTAATCGTTCGATAAGGAATATATCTTGTTCAGTTTTCTCTAGTTCTTGTTTGTAGAAGCTGCCGATTACTGATTTGCCCGACAGATCTTTTAGCGCGTAAATGACCGGAATCGTCATTAAAACTTTATCAATGACAAATATTTCTTCGGTCCAGTTTCTGGTAAAACCTTTTTCAATTTTTTGTCAGAGAAATTCTGTCTTGACCATTCACATTAAATTTATGCCTCCGGTACATATTCTTGTTAGCAAGTATCGGATTTTTAATGGCGTAGTTCGGCGACATTTTTATTGTTCTGTGTCTCGTGTTGTTGTAATAAAATACAATCTTCTGCAAATCATCAATATATTTATTTGTGCTTTTATTGTCATGCGTTTGTGTATCTTTTTGTTCAAAGTTCGGTTTAATCGTTCGACAATAACACGTTTACCTTCGTTTCCGGTAACGTATATTTTAATGTTATTTTGCGCCAAAAATTTTCCACACTTTTTATTGAAAACCTCAGCGCCGTGGTCAGTCCATATTTTATTTGGTTTTCTTACTCTGCTTGTTATTACTCGTTTTAGCGCATCTGCTATTGATATAACAATTTTATCAATAACAGGTACACTAAACAAATATTTACTAAAAGTAATTAATTATGTTAAATAAATATCTCCTGTTATCGTTGTCGCTGGCAATGTTAGATACATCAACTAGATCTATCGCCCAGATATCATCTAATAATGATAATAATAATAATAATAATAATAATAATAATAATAATAATAATAATAATAATAATAATAATAATAATAATAATAATAATAATGAGAACTTTGTATAGCGCCTAATCTTTAGAAGCTCTAAGCGCTTTACAACATTTGACAACACTTAAAAAACATATATAATGATATCATTACATCAACGGCATTTGCGACTACCTTTCGCCGGGTAAACTATTTCTGTTAGGTTTGTGAAGTTGAGACGCAAGCGTCTTCGCGGCGAGATCATCGTATAATCCGCCGAACCCTAGCTTATATTTAGAACCAATCAGACCTTGAACTAGTTTTCTGTCAATGCGTTATCTCATATCAGTTGGCTTCATCTGATCCAGTTTGTTTAAAATTACTTTATCAAAGCGTGGTGTATTTTGTTGGTTATTGCGATAACAGGTGTCGTGAAGCATTGCTATCGCGTCAATGGCATTATAAGGTTCTTGTCTTGGCACGAGATTTCGTCCCCGTTCTACTACTGATCTAGTGGATTATAAGAACCACTACATTTGTCAACCGGCAGTGTCCAACCACCGCGGGATTTCGGTAACTTGCCAATACCTGCGCCAATTATTTTCACGGCGATTACAGCTTTTGAAGTACGCTACAATTTTATCTTGTTCGAGGACTAGGTCTTTGTCACATTCACATTTGCATTTCATTGTTATGTTTAGTCGCTGACTAGAATTCTTCGATGAAAATAAAAAATTTATAAGATGAATTTTTATTTTTTCTGAAATATTTATAACATGAATTTTTATTTTTCTGACAAAATCAGATTTTAAGGTCATTGGTTGGATTTGACAGGCAAATACCCCCTCAAAATTGTGATTTTCGTCCGGTATTATTGTAAATCATGACTGTTATTTTGAGGGAATGTTTGCATGACAAAATCAGGATTTTCGACCAGATTCATCAAAAATTAGAATTTTTGTTGAGACTTTTTTATTTTGTGTTGAAGGTTTTAGAAAATAAAATTTTACTTAATAAAGATTTTATTTTTCATCCGAATTTTTGAGAAAATTAAATTTTATTAATAAAGTTTTTTTTTTTCATCAGAATTTTGCAAAAACTATTAATTTTTTGCTTGATTTTCTAGTTTTGATGGTATTTTCATGACAAAATCTCAATCTTCGACCAAATTCTTCATAAATCATGACTGACGGCCGAATTCTTTGATTTTTAAAGGTAGGTTGCACGACAAAATTTAGATTTTATACCTGATTTGTCAAAAAAAAAAAACTGATTTGTGGTTGGATTTCTAAAAGAATAATTTTTTATTTTATAAATTTTTGTTTTTGTCAGATTTTTGATAGTTGCTGACTAAAATAAGTTGTCAGCCCCAGGTAAAACGAGGGGAATTACATCTATACCCGCTCCAGTTTGTTTCAAAAACATACTTTTTCTTGCGCCTCACACAGCACAAATACTTTAACATCATTCTATTCTTTGGGGTTTTTTTCTGTTTTTTTATCTGTACGAGCTGTTTTAGTTTGACATTTAAGAAAATATGTTGTCATTTATATTTTGATGCTAGATAAAATTGCAAGCGCGTTCATCATTACATAAACTAGGATGTTGATCAAACTGCAAGACAAATTTAAGAAAATCTAGCCCCGACGACATCTGCCTGACAAACATATAACAATATTATCTGCATGCTTCAGTGTCCACTGGCTGTAGGTAATTCGAGGAATAATTTATTTTGCATTTTCGTTTTATGTACCATTTGATGACATCACCTGGCGGAAGTCAGAATGAATCAAAATAGTTATTGCCGTAAACGGCAACCCAGTGAGTTCCGGATCCGTCATTGAAATTTTGGATTTTAACTACACATGAATTACCATTTGTAGGCGCAGTATCAAGTTCATCTCTTGAATATACTCCATGAAATCCTTTTACTGATTTTAATTTATTAAGTATTTCAAAGTTGCTTAGCGCCTGGTGCCCGGCAACATCAATTAGCGACCGTTGATGCAACGGCCGATACCCAAAAAATTTGGAAGTATACTGCCCGATATTCCTGCGAGCAGTAGTCGTATCAATCCGCCTTGTTCCATCTTCATGCTGCGAGATGGCTTTTTTGTGCGGTTGTTTGTTTTTTTTAGTGGACGTCTTTGGCTTTCTGACTTTCGTTGGTGTCTTTTTTCTTGTTTGCATTATTTATTGATTAACTGTCACACAAAATCATCTATAACGAAGTAATACGCGACCTGTTTGATACCATCACCGGACACCGCCTTTTCAGTTGCTCCTGATATTGCTCATGATACTGCTACTAGTCCAAGTGTTTAGAGTACCGGCAATATTTTTGGCAATACCGTCTTGACCAACGTTGCCATTGCTGGACCACGAAACCCACTATGTCGTGCCATTACTTTTATTTGCGAGACTGAAAGATTAAGTAAGAATGGTTTACCCTTGTCCATTTTTGGTACTTGTTGCTGAGTCAACATTAATTTCATTTGTGTACCCGACGCCGATGGAGATATTTTAAGAGAAACCGCACGTCACTTGGTAATTTGTCCTTGTCTTAGATATATTTCATTCCTAAGGTATTTCATTGATGACTGTGTCATTGTTTTATATCAGATGTTACACAAAACTAACGTTCGAAGAACGTCAATTAAACTTGGACCATCATTCTTGCCTTGGTAGCGTCAATTCCCAAAAACCTGTAGCTAGAAACAAGTGCAAATACGTTATGTGGTACAGCAGGATTTACGCCAAGCGTTCATGTAACTTCAATATCGGTAGATGATTCAATTTCACGTTCGGAATGTTTTGACACGTCAAATGCAACGATCGGGTAGAGTGTTCTAAACTCCTATATTGATATTTGAGATCCGTTACCCGCATCTTGATATTTCAGGGACGGCCGTGAAGTTACATTCGATAGCTCGTTCAGGATATTGTTTTGAGTTTATTCTGAAAACTTATTCGGCGAACGTCAATATTGTCAAATACTGCATTGTTACCTTGCTGAGATTGACCTCGATCTTGTTGTTGAAATACAACAAATATATATCTTGGTAATTGCTCACTTGGTGTGGTTGCAAAACGCCATGTGTAATCAGTTGTAATTTCAACTGAGGTGTAATATACTTTGTTTGCATGAAATATATCTTTCTCGTGTACGCGGTCAACATTGTTTCAAGTTCTATTGATTTGCTGATCAATGGTAAGTCTGTTAATTTGGAATTTTGCATTGGGTACACCAACATCGCTAAACAAACAGTGTCGTTGTTCTGTTGCTCGATTCAATATAAGCGTATGTTTAATACCCCGAAATACTTTGTTGTAGTCGCGACAACATCCAAAGATTGTACCCAGCGGCAATATCATTGTAATGTGACGCGATTCTGCGGTAAATGCTTTTCGTTTAGCATATCCCTCATTGTAAAGTACGTTTCTGACACTCCAATGGCAATAATTATGTTTACTATTGCCAACATTGCAGTGCCAACATCAGCAGCTCCTGGCGGTGTAATTCTAGGCGCGTTACAACGGTTGTCAGTACAGCTCTGGTTGAGGCTTCATTAGCACCAGCTACTGGTGGTGTTATTCCGATTAACGGCCTGTGGCTATCAAATAATGCCCAACCAAAATAAGATCCGCAGGTGCGTGAGCACCGTTTGGCATTAAATCTCTGTTTGGTTTAAACTAGGCTGCGACAACTGCACCAGTTGATGTGTTTTTGAATCAGAACATATTTGTCGCCACCGATCGTGAATAGTCGTCGCTAAACAAAACAATGCTAAGAATGGTACTTGCAAGAGGCAAGTGTCCTGAGATATCTTCCATAGTTTGACTAGCGAGCTGGCAACGTGCGCTTTCAAACAAACGCCAATCGTTGTTGACCAAAGTCAATTCAGTTCCGGACGAGAAACGATTGCTGGCTGCATTTAGTATCAGACCACGTACTTCAAGTACTGCCTTGTGTGGCAACAAAAACACGTCTTCGTCTCTGTATTAAATGTCCTGATGCCATCCTTGTCAGGTTGGTTGAGTTTTCGTCAAGATAATCGACGTACTCAAATTCTGTTGTTGAGTCGTCAGTGCTAAACTCTTCGGTAAGATCAAGATAATCTTTCATGGACATTATTTTTCTGCATCATTGCCACATGAAAGTTTGTATGTGGCACAAAAATCAAAACGTGGCAATATCTGGTCGTTGCCTGGTCGACGATGTAAATGTCCGTATAATTTGTTCACCATGCGGTGATAACAGTTTCTTGGTTGTAGCTATTATTGCCTGCGTTTTATCTGAGGTTGGTGCTTTAGTTGAAATTACCTGCTCGATATCTTGCGTTGTCGCTGTTTTACCTTTGATTTTGTCGGCGATCTTTTGACCCACTGCAGTACCTGCTGGAGATGCGGTGCCAGTCGCAAAAGCTTTTGATGCGTTCACGGCAATTGGTGCAACTTTATTCGCAATGCCTTGTATTGTCTCAACAATTTTGGTAAATATATTTCCAAAGAATCCTCCTACGATTTTTCTTCGACAAATTTTTCTTTGTTTCATTTTCTATCAATGTTGTCTCACAAAATTAGTTAACCAACCGTGCTACATTATTCGTTGAATAAAAGTCTCACAAAATTAGTTGATGCTGCTTAAATGTAAATAGTAAGTAACAATTTTGTTGTTAAGATCAAGTTGCCTCCCAGACTGATCTGTCAGCTGCATGATAATACCCGATATTTGATTTCAAAGATTAACCGGATATAATATTACCTGACGCGGATTAACCTGCACTAACGAGCCTGCTGAAACGTCAGGTGAGAAACTATAAATTGTTTGACCGCGACTGCCCCGTGCAGAGTAAGATCCGTACGGGATAGAACTATTTATCAAAATTCTATTTACCTGCGTGATGTCTACCGGAACATCACCGTCCTATGATATAGTTTGTGCGACAACTGAGCCGTATTGTTGATTTTTAAACCCTAGCACAGACGCGATGCTGGTCGCCGATGAAAAATCAATTAACAACTTATTTAAAGTGATTCTGGCACGTAACGTATTATAGTTCGGCATCAACTCAAAATTGTCAGTGATGCCTCCGGTTTTTTTTTTAATAATTTCTTTAATCGTCTTGTTCGAGTCTGTAACGTTATAAGCGCCTTGTGGTATCTTGACAGACACCAAAGCACTAGGTTGAAACGTAAAATTGTCATTAACGCCTGTTTTAACATTAGCCATAGAGTGCCATGCTGTTGCAGAAATTAATCTGATTTCGTATTGTCGTGATTTGATCAATTTGGTTTGGTGGATTATAATTGACAGAAAGGTTTGCGCTGTCGGATGTTGTTTGTGAAGAATCAAGTAACAACGTTGTTGAGATCGTCTTATTTTTTACTTTTACAGTAAATCTTTGTGTAAAATTTCATATTCGCTTGCGGTCATTGACCCATTTGCACGATAATGACCAAGTATATCTACGATTTCATTATCGATTTCCGTACTTGTATTACCCGCTTCTTTCGATGATATCAAAAACATCAGTCTCTCAACCATTTCCGCCGTTGACGTAAATACCTATAATTTCTGCAGGCAATGATTTATCGCGTTCTCTATAGTATTTGTTAAACAATACCTTAAAAGTATAACCTTGATATTTTTTTTTCTCAGCCAATATTGTCTTGCTGTATCAAACATTAGACCAGCAATAATTCCTTCCCGGATTTCTGCATATTTTTCTAAAAGTTCACCCCCTGTTACAACTTTTTCTATTTCCCTGTCAGCTATTTCACCTTGTTTAATAACTGTTTCTAAGATGTCAATAAGTTTAAAATATTTATCGTTCTCCCATCTTCGAATACCGTTGATATCAGTGATACTGTATTTGGTAAGAAAGTTTGTGTAATCCTCATCATCTATACTATCACGTGCATTTTTTCCATTAAAACGTATTTGATTTTTTTGTGGCATCATTTTAATCGTAATTTTAGATATTTTTCCTTTCTCTCGACTAAATCTTCTGTTCGTCTTGTCAACTCGGAAATGATTCCTATTATCCGATTGGGGTCACTTGTCACCCTTGCCAGTTCTTGTTGTAACGCAACAGGATTATATATTAAACTTGTTATTTCAGTTTGTCGTGCAACAGGATCAGCAATATTTTCAAGTGGAATTTCAGTTATTTTTCGTTTCTTCCTTAAATTTCTCGTCAAGAAAACCTAAATAACCTTTTTCTCATACTTTTTATTTAAATTTATCTGTGGATAACTTTGACGAATCAGGTTGTTTGCCAAGTACTGCTTCTGTAATTGGTTTAAAAAACCTTGGCAGTTTCTTCTGCTGCAGCTGCTTGTCCTTGACGTTTGTACATAACTTTTCTTTAAATGCGGCTCTCGTCGCAGCAAAGTTCTTTAATAAATCGATCTTTGTTTTGTCAATGTTATTGTAATGCGTCTGATGTTTCAAAAATCTGTCAATACAACAGCGAAACATTTTCGCCGGATCTCGTGCAAATTTATCGAATAAGAAACAGTTGTACTTTTGCTTGTAGCTTCATGGTAAAGCTCGATAAATTTATCTTTGGTTATTTCGCCACATTGCGATATTCCGCACATCAACTTTGAAATAGTATAAAACAAAAAGTGTTTCGTCTGATAAATCTGTCGACGTTATAAAAATACTGTGCGAGATAAACCGCATTACATTTTCTGTTTCTCGACAGCAAGAAGTAAGATCGTATTTTACTCATCTCGCTGTTATTTAACGGAATATCATCAAATACAATTTTTTTTGTTCATCCGAATCAAGTTCGTTTACGGAAATTAAATCTTCCGGTTGCCGAATCACAAATATATCTTCGCCGGCCCCTTATTCATCACATAATGTTTCGTTGTAATCGTTTAACAATTCGTATTTATCCTGTTGTTGATTAATCGTATAAATATATAATCGATTGTAATTAAATCCGTCGTTAAGAAGTAAGTTCATGAACAAGTTTGTTTTGCCAGATTCTGTCCAGCCCACGATCAGGTAATGACAGTCGGGTAGTTCTAATTGTGTTTGTGCTTGATCAATCGCTTGGTATCAAAGTTTAAGATTGGCATTATATTAATCCGTCAGACAAATTGTATGCACGGTAAGAGAAGAAACAATCGGTTATTACAAAAGATTCGGAATAGCATTAACAGAATCAGCTTCGGTTGACACAGTGACAAATGGAACAGTTGATTTATCAGAGTATTTTTTCAAAAATCTGGTGGCACAATAACCGGCAACATTGACATGTCTGGTCTGCAGATGTTAGATCTTGAGACAAAATGTCCACCAGCTAACATAGGTCAGACATAGGCAGTAAGTTATGCTCAGTTAAAGACTGTTGACGATACTAAGTTGCCTCTGTTCCGCGGAACATTGAGCGGTGATTTAACGATGATTGTTGGCAAACGCGTATTAAGTTTAGAGACTGCTTATCCACCAGCAAATGTAAACCAAAGTCAGGCGGTAAGTTATGCCCAACTTGAATCTGCCGCTGATATCAAGTTGTCTCTGACTGGCGGTAAAATGTCAGGTGACATTGATATGTCGACGAAGCGATAACTAACCTTGAAACGGCAAATCTACCAGGGTGCGCCAACATGTCACAAGCGGTAAGTTATACTCAGTTGAAATACGTCGACGATAGCGAGTTGTCGTTGTCTGGCAGTAAGATGACCGGAAACATTGATATTTCAGGTAAAAACAATTATAGGACTGAAAACGTATTTTCCTTCACCTGATTTGAACAACAATCAAGCAGTAAGAGCTGCCCAGTTAAATCTGGTTTACGGTAAACGCTGTTAAGAAACCGGAGACACAATGACAGGCAACCTGGTAATGAGCAATAATGCTAAAATAACAGGATTATCTATAAACTTACCTCCGAGTGAATCAACAGACACTGTAATTTATGCACAACTCAAAGGCACATTAACTACGGATTTAAAATTAGCTGGTGGATCGATGACTTGTAGTATTGATATGGGTGGCAATGTTATTTACAACACACAATCTGACAATACAACGTTGACCAAGATAATTGGTTGACCAATGTCAAATGTGTTAAATCTAATTTCGTTAAGTTATCCGGCGGCATAATGACTGGAGATTTAAGTATGGGCGATAAATAAAATAATATCGTCCTACACTGCAGTCGCCGACAATGAGTTAACAAATAAAAAGTTTGTCGATGATAGTAAAACAGCTGCAATTGCAGTAATATCTGCTACAGTTAATAGTTCGTACGTGAAGAAAATCGGACACGCAGTATCAGGTCCTATTGACATGGGCGAAAACAAAATAACGTCGACATCCGCTCACACTAATCCAGCCGATCTCACAAATAAAGCATACGTTGACTTGGTTTCAGGTGGCGGCGTAAAATGAATCAAAAACAATGTCGGGTATATTCCGATACTTGTTGAGTCATCCGACAACCGATCGGGCTTTGTCGTGAGTCCACACAATATTCCGGAAATAATCCAAATTACGCTTTTCTGTTTAGTTTCACAGTTGTTGGTGGACAGGAATGGACAACTAACGGAGAAACTAAAAATATCTGGATCGAAGTTAAATGTCCGGTTCCAGTTACTGTTCGGCAGTTATATTTGCGCGGCAGGTTAAACTCAGGAGTTGGGGGTATCTATAACTAGCGGTTGGAAGGATCCAACGACAATGTAACTTGGAGTGTGCCTTTGTATAACACAACAAACACGTATATTTCAACAGCAGCGTGTTTTACAATTCTAACCTCGAAATGTATCGTTAATAACGTTTACGTAAATATCAATATTGTTGATTATCCGTTGTTGCGGTAGAAAGTCCATTTCCAGGGTTGACCTCGTTTCAAATATACACACTCGATAATCAAATTTAGTCTGACGATCAAATGTAAAACAGTTGTGATTTTTTTTTAAATAATACAAAATAAATGGCAGCAATAACAACTGCACAATCTGATCCACCAAGTGTGAAAGTAGCTAAAGAATTTTATAACAATATTTTAATCATTTTTCACTTGAAACGTCTGTGACTAATCCTCTTCCAGACAGAAGTTCTCTCACTGATGATGAAAAAAAAAGCTATTGATGATATTTTGCAAATGAGAAATTTTAATTGGTTATCTTTGGATTTTAAATCTCTTAACGAAAATGCAAAACAAATTGTACGAGTTAAGCATATGAGAGGTCCTCAATTGAAAGGTTCGATAAAAAAAAATTGATATTATCAGTAAATACTCTAATCTTTTTAATGATTTGCTTGAAAAGCAATCAAATGTTGAAGGATTGTTGAAAAATGCTTTGCTTGAACTTCATAAGGAAAATACATATTGATGAACCAATCAAATTTAATCAAATCCAAGGCACATGGCGGTACAGTATCGGAACAAAGTCGGATAGGTAATATGCACAAAGAACTTAATGCACTAGCAGAAAATAAAAAAAAAAGTTAAACTGAATTAAAAAAAACAAAACTCGGAGACGAATTTTTAAAACCACGAATATTTTGCTGAGCTAGGTATGGATTATCACGATAAAAAAAATGTTAATTGAAATCGATGATGACCAAGATAAGGCTGAACTTTTAATAAAAGCATACACTAACGCTATTAGAGCTTTAATATATGACGATACTGAGCTTGATTCTGCTCTAGTAAATAAATAATTAAAAACACTTTTGGCTCTTAATGCTATGACTGAACCTTTTTCCGATGAAGAAAAGAAAAGATTTCTTAATACCGTCAGTTACACAGAAGGATATGATAATATTATTGACTCGCATTTTGTTAATGATGAGGATGTTCCATTTCTATCCTTACAAGGCTCTAGGCAACTGTTAATAAGAAATTATTACGATGAAATCGAAAATATGTTTAATTCATCATACAATATCTTAATTAAAATTTGTGCAATAATAAATATAAGTCCTCTTTTATTTAACAAATTTATTGTAAAAACAAAAATTAATGAAAGAAAATTTTGTATTTGCATTATATCATAAAATAGCTTTGAAGTACAGGTATGAACCATTGCACACTCGTGGTTGGCAGTTTGATGGCAGCTCATGTATCATAATTTAAGTTTTAATTTTAAGGCATAGAACATTGATAACTATTTTACAACCCCTTTTGCACTTTATAAAGGCTTTTGAGAAACAATAATAAACCTCAAAATTTCCATGTCTGCCATGTAAATGAACAACTGCTTTTTAACGATTATATACAGATTGTTTTATTTGTCACCCTATGAAATTTCTCTTTGGTAGACGGGTCAAGATTTCATTGAATCTGTTTCAGTCTGGAAAATCTCTAAAACATTTCGTATTCATGGGTGGAAAATATTAAGGACGATACTGTTTTGTGTTTTTATAGCAAGCTGTAAGTTACCGCAAAAATCAATGCTTGGCAGTTATATGATCACAATATAGGCAAGCGACAGACATTCGATTATATTGCTACACATAGCGTTACATCGAACAAAGGTTTAAGCTATATTTCTAAACAACTGAAGAATGGATATCAGCAGTTCTTGCGTTCAGATATTATGATGAAGTCAGTCATTGATTGTTCGGACTGTTTCGATAATATCTACTTTGTCGGTATTGCATCCCATAATAGTCCCAGTGGAAATCATTTCTCTTTTTACTTTATTTTTTCAGGATATTTGCCAACCAATGCAGAATGCTAATAGCATTCAACAGAAAGCAGCCCTAAAACCTAACTAGAAACTTCAATGTTTCTTAAGTTCAGCCTATCCGCTTTTGTGAAAGATGACAGCACAAACAGGTATGAATCAGACGGTCCTAGAAAAGTCACTTGCATTAAAACTTCCAGCCTTTCATTCAAGTCAAACTATTTTTGAAAATGCAATATAACCAATGTTGATCATTGTATTGTTGCATTCATTTTAGTGTCTAGCATATAAAAAGTGTTCATGGTACATTGGAATTATAATGATCCTTAGACAATACCGTGCAATACAGACTGGATATCTTGAAATGTTCATGACTTTAAATTAAACTAGACCTTGACAGAGGAGCCACCTGGAAAATTGTGGTAAGGGGTAAACATACGAAGGACTTAATCTTAATTAGGCTTCATGAAAGTATTTAAAAAAAAAAAAAAAAAATTATAGAGGAATTTTGAACTCTTTGTCGAAAGAGCAGTCCTAATAAAACCTCACCTGTGTAGCTCCTACCCGCTGGTCGAAACTAGTGACACTTACAAACAGCCATGGCTTAATTAGGAAATACATCAAGGAAATGCCTTTCAGCTTCAAGTAATTTTATAACAATGGGTTGGATACATGTTCCAGAAACTTTATATTACATAAATTATGGCATGTAATAGTTGTTCTTGGCATTGCCAAAGAGTCTCTTTTGGATAAGCGCTAAGAGGTAAGAAAGTTACCACTGAAGAAAAGACGTGCCTACTGAGTTTGGATGTGTGCATAATTTGGTTGATATATTACCGTGTTTTACTCCTATGACCTTTTAAGCATATGCTCTATGAATGGTTCAAATGGCGACCTTTGCAAGTACTCTTTCATACTAAATCTGTATACGGTTCTAAAATGTTGAATAGCTTTACAAAACAGAAGTAGGTTTCTTTAAAGCATTGAAGCTTTAGTATTTAACTGCAATCAGTCATTAAGTCAGCTTTTCGATTTCTCTATATACTAATGTGCAGAACAAACGACATTTCTCTTAAACCTATATCGATTTCACTATTACGTCATTTAGGTCAAGACTGTATGAGTTGTCTCCCTTCTATACCATAATTGTGTCGTCGAATATAGCAAAAAAATATCTCACAGTGCCGTTTAATTTTGTATCCTATTCTAAAAGTAGATGACGTAATGCGAGCGCTATCTTTTCTACGTAGGTACGAAAATATCCATAGCACATAAACACTGACTGAAAACTCTAAATCAAAAGATAACAGTGTCTCCAAATGTTTGTGATGCATATGGCCATAGAACACAATTAATTTTACTATATATTCTCTACATTTGTTTCTCAGTACTGAACTTTCCACTGTGTGACAATCAATACAAATCATATGTCAATCTAAAATACCTTCAAAGATGACTTTACGGTGAAGTTCTTGTCAGGGGTTGACCTGCATTTTTTTGAGAGGCTGAATTGTAAACAAAACACCATGCAATGGAACACAGATTTCACTTCCGGATCATCACCAAGGCCTTATTACTCACTGTGCACTGTCGCCGAAATACACACAGACAACCACACCATAAGCTCATATTCTAAAGAATAAACAATTGCCTTTAAATCCTTACCAAGAATGCCTAAATCTAACTCTTGTATCACCACCAAACGGAGACAGGAAAAAATGATCTAAAAATAGACTGGGACTACATTCGTGGGTACTGAACCGGAACTATTAATTGTGACCTAAGGCCTGAAAGGCCCAATTTGTATGGCCAATTTTAGTCAAACTTTTATACTTGCATGCCACACTTATTTCAACTTTAAACATGAAGTCTTTTGGAATTTCCTTGCAAACAAGACATGTGACAGCTGTCAGAAAGTGTGTAGTGGTGGTGTTCCACAGGGTGCAAGTTGTGGTCCAAGTGTTCTTGAGAAACCAAAACTAAATTTGCTATATCTTCCTTAATTACAGGAATTTTTCAATGCAGTAAAAACCTAAATGTAATACATGATAAGGCCTGTCTGAAAGTATGTTTGAAATTTAAAAATAATGATATATTAAATTTTAATGGAAATTTAAATAAACATTTAAATTTTAAAAACTAAATTTTAAAAAAAAATTAAATTTTCACACAAGTTATAAGATTCATTTTGACAAATTTAAGGCAGCAAAGTTGATTAATGAATGGTATTTAAAACAAATGGTAGTTTGGGTCTGTACAACTGATAACATTTTTCCCAGGGGTACTGAAGCATGATAGCTCACAGTGATTTTGGCAGCAAATTGCAATATGCCTATCCAGATGCATATAGGTGTACACACTAAAGAAACAATGACAGGTGCTATGTTCCACATTTATTGTGTCAGGTACTTGGGCAGTTGTTTGTATAACTAATAGTGCACTCAAATTTAAAGTTTTGGTGGGACCACTACCATGTTTTATAGCAAAAATGCATTCCATTTTAATGTCGATAACTACAAAAGTCAACAATGTGATAGGAAAATACAGTTTCAGGGAGGTTCCACCTTACTGAACCATGGTGCGAATCTCTCTCATGAAGATCTAAGCCATGTCTTTGAGGTGCTGTATATCAGTGTGCTGATATGAACTAATCTTGGTCACTTATAGCAGTACACTGCACATGTCCTTTATGAGACCTTGCTATCACCACCGGACTACTGGAGAGCTTCCAAACTGATCCAACTCTAACACTTTGTTCCAGATACCAGGCCAGACCTGAAAATATATAACATGTTTCACTTAATTCTAGAAAACTGTAAGATGTAGGCAAATGAAATTAAAATGTGTTGGATATGGTGATTTCAAAATAACATTCAGGTTGCAAACATGGGAAAAAATAGTAAACTTTACAGAGTGACACTCAGAAATGTGAAGCAATGGGCATGTATTAAAGTGATAAATGCATCCTAAAAAATAGATGATGTTTCTACAAGCATATTTAGCCATTTACAGGTTAAATAACTAATCAGGTAGAGTATGTATCATCAAGTTTAAGGCAATGTTGGAACGGTGAGGTTTGATCATTGGTGCAAACATTAGTACATACCAGTATACTGGAAAATCAAATGACAATGTACCAAATTAAAATTTATTACTATAAGCAATCTTATTCATGAGGAAAATAACAATTTTGGATATTGCGAGTGAATACAGCCAAATGTGGCCACACAGATCAACTATAGGTACCAACAGATCCTATATCATCAACCAAATGTGAAATTCTGATCCCCAAAACTTGTAAACAAGGATGGACATTTGCATGTGTGGGACATATGCAATGTACTTATTAAAATCACATGTGCAAACATAATTCAAATGATCTGTTTGAACATTTTTAGTCTATTTTTAAGAGTGTTGGTTACCAGTTATTAAGCTCAATGATTCAATGGAATCAGATATCAGCTGATGCTGCAATACCGCACTCTGTCAAAGTACTAAATTGAAATATGTTACCATACAGAGGCATATTCATGATGAAAATAACATCTTGGATATTTGAAGTGCACACAGCCAGAACTGAGCCTTACAGGTTCACTATAGGTACTATGTCAGCCTATATGATGTACTGAATGTCAACTTTTGATCCCAAACATTCTAAAATATATGCATATTTGTTCATGTCAGATATGTAACCATGTTAAGATTAGTTGTACACAGTTAAATTCAAATAATCTGTTTGAATATTTCTTATGTAATCTTTAGAGTGTCAGTTAACAAATATTATTAGTAATTAATAATGCATAAAGCAAAATGGATCATTAGAATTCCCATAATATCATCTAGGCCACAATGCCGCACTACATCAATCAATATCTTAAAGAAACTGAACAATAAAATGGAATGCATTCTGTGTTCAACTTACATCCTTTTGCTGTTTTCTTACATGCAAGGGTAAATATACCTGGGGAAAGTATATTTTATCCCTTTGACCTGTATTTCATTCTCTGACAGCTTAATATGATTTTGTAGAGAACTTGAGCAGGTTCTAGTATAAAGTCTTCATTTCTGTCCTCTCACTAAATACCCTATAACTATGTTTATAAACAATTACTGATAGCTATACAAGCAGATATGTGTTACTCAGGAAGTCACCCCATCATAAACACATAAATTAACTGCTTGGACCCCAAATAAATAGTTTCAATGACCTAAAGGTACAATACAAAATAGAATTTTGTCTTGATGTATTTTAAATGAAGGTCTCATTTTGACTTACAAAGATATTTTCTCTGATAAAATTTGACAAATATCCATCATTTGAGCTTGTATATGGTGTAGGATTATATAAATGCTGATATCATTTAATATCATTCCCAATAAATATTATATATGTGCATTTTTGGTGGAAAATTTTTATTTTTTATTTTTTTGTAAAATTTCATTTAAATTTTTAAAATAAAAATCAATTTTTTATTTTTAATTTCATTTTTATATATTTAAAGTCATTATACATAACATATTAAAATTTCATGTGCCTATCGTTAATAATAAAGATTTTATACCAGTTTAAACTTTACTCAAATACTGCACTGACAGGCCATAGAACACAATTAATTTTACTATATATTCTCTACATTTGTTTCTCAGTACTGAACTTTCCACTGTGTGACAATCAATACAAATCATATGTCAATCTAAAATACCTTCAAAGATGACTTTACGGTGAAGTTCTTGTCAGAGGTTGACCTGCATTTTTTTGAGAGGCTGAATTGTAAACAAAACACCATGCAATGGAACACAGATTTCACTTCCGGATCATCACCAAGGCCTTATTACTCACTGTGCACTGTCGCCGAAATACACACAGACAACCACACCATAAGCTCATATTCTAAAGAATAAACAATTGCCTTTAAATCCTTACCAAGAATGCCTAAATCTAACTCTTGTATCACCACCAAACGGAGACAGGAAAAAATGATCTAAAAATAGACTGGGACTACATTCGTGGGTACTGAACCGGAACTATTAATTGTGACCTAAGGCCATATAAAAGTGGATAATTTGACTCATTGTTATTGGGTTTTTAATATTGGCACGGGTCCAATTTTTGTGCTCAGAAAGCTCCATGACTGTGATACCAGGCCTCAGCTATTACAGCGTTTTTATGTTGTGCTGGTGTTGAACCCACAAGGGCCAAATACAACTATGCATGTTAATACCGCTTATGGTTATGGCGGGATGTGAACATAGGGCATGAATATGCCTATTTTGCTGGAATTAGGACAAACATCATAGATATTACATGATTGATCAAGATAATAATAATAATAATAATAATAATAATAATAATAAAACTGTCTTGTTGTTGTTTTTGTTTTGTTTGCTTTATTTTTCAAATTTGTACTCAAATTCAATTATTATACTCAAACAGTTTCCTGTCTATGATGCCAGTCAGCATCGTTTACAGTTTTTTTTGCGCTGATGTGTTTAATCCATATAGGCCAAACATAAAGATACGCACTAGTAAGGGTATCAGCATGTCAGAATTTGCATATTCGGTGTTAAATAGATATCTCGATGGAATTGTAAAATATGTTATAGATATTTCATGACTGAGGAAAGTCATCACAACATGAAACATGTTTGGTAAAATAATGTGAATATCTAACAATAATAATGAGTTCCTTCATCTAACACTCGATGTATTCTCTCTCTCTCTCTCTCTCTCTCTCTCTCTCTCTCTCTCTCTCTCTCTCTCTCTCTCTCTCACACACACACACACACACACACACACACACACACACTTTGCCGTAATAGATGAATCTAAATACTCCGACCGATCTTGGCATCCATGGAAAACATCTTAACTATATTAAAAAGTAGCCGATATAAGTTTCTTGCAAATCTACATATGTCATATATTATAACAAAGTCTTCCAGATTTCTTCGTGAATAAATATATTAAGTTTGATTATTTATTTTGTTAGAGCTTTTGTGGGGTGGGGGTGAGGGATGACGGCCTGGGTTATAGGGGTTCGGGAGGAGTTGGTTTAAGGAATAAGACCAAGATAACTTGTTTCTCTGAGAAGCAGGCGATATGGCATAAGTAAGTTGATCATAAGACTGTGTGAATTATAGGTGGGACATTTCTATTACTTCTCCTTCAGTACAACGTAAGTACTTTGGCCCGATAACTACACTTAGTTGGCCTTGTTTTCTCTTTAGCTTTCGACGTGAGATTCACATAATACTGCCACGAAGGGAAAAAAAGGATAATGACGAACTTCAGAGTAAGAATATGGTCCTTTTAAAGATAATGAAGCAACGAACAATTACTAGCAGAGAAGTCCAACGGTATAACAACATACATGAGGGGAAATGCTATGCATGACAGTCTATACTATGTGCATAAGTAACAAATCATCCAAGGTCACACTTGTATACGTTCTCCACCGACTTTGAAACACGCGATACAAAACTATTTCCTTTTACCATATGCTTTGTGTGTGTGTGTGTGTGTGTGTGTGTGTGTGTGTGTGTGTGTGTGTGTGCGAGCGTCTGTTAACGTGGATTCTTAACATTTGTATTCATTAGTTATATAAATCATTGGATATCAAAGAC
>JAECUM010059790.1:0-16606 GCA_016617855.1 Megalonaias nervosa
GAATCAGTTGATGTTGTTTTCAGTTTTTAATTTGCGTGAATTTATTTATTCGAATTTTCACTAGAAATACAGAGTGCTCAATAATATTATTGGACTAAAACAATAATTTGGTATTATAGTGAATACAGTCAAGGACATTTTGGATTATATTATTATGATACATAAGGACTGTTAACACACCACCACGTTGAAGGCCATAACACATTAGCACGTTCGAAACTTCAGGCATATCAACACATTCAATATTGGAACTTATTTGAAACACCACTGGAATTTAATTGGAACTGATACATTTGGACTTATGATAGAACTTTTATGATTATTTGGGATTTAATACACAATACTCTAAGTTCTTTTAAAATTTTCACTTTGTATTCTTGGGAAATACATTATTTGTTGAATTTTACGAAACTTGTTGGTTTTCTATTTTTCTGTTACTTAGTTTAAGACCACAGAGTCGTAGGAAATGGTACAACAGACAATTCAGTGTATTTAATGCAAAAAAGGGAAACTAATGGTACAGTGCCAATTCATAATAATCATAATTCAATCTACAGTCATAGATCAAAACCTGATAGCAGCTCGGGACATCAGGTAATTGGTGAAACAGACTATGTACTCATGTTTAATTCATTCTGATAAAGACGCACACAAAATATACACTGTTGCGTGTATTATCACCTCGAACAGGCAAAAGTGTTGTCAGTTCTTACCTGCAGATGAGCCTATACAAAATCTGCGGACTGGAGTAGCACGCGGATAGAATCTGAAGAAGATGTGAGTAGGGTGGAGGGAAAGGTATTAACAAAATTTATACGTACGTAAGATGACACCTTTTAAACGACCTTAATCTTGATGTATAAATATTATTAACTATGACACACGGTAACATGCCTGGGTATTGCTGTTAAGTATGACGCCCGATAACATGTCCTGGTATTACTGTTAAGTATGACGCCCGGTAACATGTCGGAGTATTGTTGCAGCATCGATACTGTTACTCATCAAATGACATTTTAGCTGTGTAATTCATTGATGTTTTACAAATCCGATGGGAAAATATGTTTCTGTAATATAACATATCAATATAGAAGGTTTATACGCATTGGAGAAATGTGATGAAACGTTCTATATGTAATGATGTAAAAACACCTCTGAGTGATATAAATTGCATTTGCATTTTATAAAATACTTGTTATTACGTATATGTTCGTAATCTACATTAAACGAAATAAAAGAAAAATCAAATGTGTCTTATTTTCAGAAAATGTCCATGTATTGTAAATATGAGAACTAACAGAATTATTTTGCAACATGCACTAAGAGGCAGGAAGCCAAGTGAAAAGTTTTGAATTTTGAATTGGAGTGAATTGTCAATTGAACAAGAGATTATGGCTCGTAAATCAAACGTATGATAATTCTGTACTTAGTTGACTGGCAGATGAACAGATAGGATCAGTCATATAGTTGGCACATGATCAATATTTTATGATTTCATCGTACTGTGTTTGTCCTGATAAGGAAGGAATTTTGACTCGGATAACACCGATATGACAAGTGCCATTTGGTGAGAATCTCCACAGATTACTGCAAAAATAGTTTAATAAAATGTGGTAGATCCCTACATACTTAAGCTATTATTTCAAAAACAAGTTATTATCTGCTTCAAACCAAGACTAATCCAATACGGATTAAAGTAGCTATTATGTATTTCATCATACTGAACGTTGATAAGTAGCTATTGGTTATTTCGACATACTGAACGTTGATAAGGTCATATTGTGGCCAAACGTTTGCCATACATTTGCCAACCGCGTGACGTAATATTACTTTTGTTTACGGAAAACATGGCGTCCTGAGGCATTGGAGGCAGGGTAATAAACGTTTGATGGGAAACATTAAATGTGATACCGATGTTGGCTACAGGGTGAACAATACGGATACTAGCAAAAATAGTGGTTACTAACCGACTGACGTCTCGGTTCAATTTCAATGACAAGAAAATTAAACCTCACAAATTTGTAGAACCGCCGCTTGAATCGACAGACACATATTTTGCACAATCTAATTTACTTCGTAGTAAAACCTACTGATCCCCTACTTAAAAACCAAAGGATTTGTTAAAATAACGGTAATGCATGATTATTTCCAGATGTGATGTGATGTGATGTGATGTGATTATGATTTTTAACGTAGCTTTAACAATTTTTCAGTCATATCGCTACGATGTCTGCAGTGTGGCAGTTTATAGTGATGTCTAGCACTGGGGGCATCATGCCGCAGACATGTAGCATGATGTCCCACCCAGTCACATTATCCTGACACCAGGCCGACCAGTCCTAACACTAACCTCTTAATGCTGAGCGCCAAGCGAGGCAGCTGTTAGTACCATTTTTGTAAGCCTTTGGTATGACTCGACCGGGGATCGAACCCACGACTTCCCGCATCCGAGGCGGATGCTCTAACCACTAGGCCACCGGAGCGGTCATTATTTCCAGAAATGTATGAGCTTCAAGGACAAAAATAAGTAAGTGAACTAACATTATTGCCGCCATTAAATCGTTACCGACAACGCACCCGTTACAGCCAAATTACGTCACCGTTATTATATAACGTGAAACTGATGAAATCTTATCGATAACGCATCCATAACAACTAAATTACATAATTGTTATTATATAACGTCAAACTGAAGAAATCTTTCCGATAACGCACTCATAACAACCAAATTACATCACTGTTATTATATAAACTTTGACAATTGAACTTAACGTATGACTTTCCTCAGAGAATGTGAAGATCAATATGTTGATAAACCTTGTCTTACTGTTTTCAAACTTCCTTTCCTTCGATTCCAGACTGGTTCACTATCAGTATTAGTGACTATATCGTAGTCAGATACATCTAACAATGTCAATATCCATCACCTGATGTCAACCGTATGTTGCTATTTTAGCAATTTATAACATAAGTCGTTATTAAGGTGATAAAATAAAACATCACTGAAGTCTAGATCATGTTATTGGTCAAAATGGATTAAGAAATTGATAACAACAAATGATGTCTTTGTTCTACTAGCTCGTCTAATATGCCTCAGTGTTTACCTTTCCTCAGGTAACAGTCTAGTCATTGGCGTAGTCAGGATATTTGGGCCTCTATGCCGGCTCTTATGCAAAGCTTACCGATGGGTCCCTGCCTAATCTATAGTGTAAAAAAAAACAATTCGTGGTCCTCTTTGCTTTACATACTCTTGCTATATGGTAGCCATGCCCCTGAGCATGGTTTAATGGCCACATAAAGCCGTTGAGTGCGCTAGCATAGTGTGTGAGCGGTGACGGCGTAGATAATTATGTTTAAGTCCTATAAGTGACAAGATACCAATTAGTCTTCACGCAGATCATCCCTGACATAATCCTTTCAAAATTTAAACACGTTGATTATCCTTGATTGCTTGGGTCAAACTTGACTCCTGTCACAAACAAGTAATTTCCCAAGACATATCAATAGCGTATGTTTGACGCTTTTGAAAATCAAAACAAGTTATGAAAAGATTAAATCAGTCCAATTGGTGGACAGCTATTAATTATGACAAGTTATGAGAAATACTAAAAAGATATTCACTGAGAATAAGAAAAAGCACAAAAAACAAAACAAGACAAACATGAGCTTTAGAAGAGAAAATCAACAAGTGACCCTGTGAAACAGACAACTTTGTTTCACTGTCTAGGGCATAACAGGAGGTGCCAGTAACCACGTGAAATAAACAACTTTGTTTCACTATCTAGGACATCAGGTGGTGCCGTCCGTCTTGGCACCTCAGTCATTATGTTTTAAACTGTGCCAGCTCTTATTGATAAACCTTCTAGATTCTAGCACTACCAGACCACCCATACAAATTTCTATAGGCAGGCCTTACAAATAATTCTATTAATTTATCATTTTGACAAATTTGGTCCATTTCTTGTCTGTGCATATTGACGTCAAGTGAAACGTAAGAGCATGCTGATCGTATATGATTATCTGGAGTCATCCAGTACGTGGTTGTTGCTTCCAGAGATTATGTTTCATGACTAAATCAATACCAAATTGTTTCATAGGGAAAGCCATTTACATGATATTTTGTATTGAGAATCTTATTATTTTAAAATAACCTCGTCCAATATTTTCTGTGTAACGCTTTTATCAGTTATTTAAGGATAATTCTGTCTTAGTTGTCACCTGATAACCCGGTACAGCCGTTGTCATGACTATCTAACACGGATTATTATTTTTTTGTGTGTTTATGATACGATGAAGGGTGTCAAGTCTGATATTCTTTTTGGCTATAGCAGCATTATCTGATGGCAGACTCTGTGATTGGTTATTTGTTTAATGTCATGAGACTGGAATATTCTCACGGGTTACTTTAAGTTTCCATACTTTATAGTAATATTCTTTCGGCTCTGATTGGACCGGTGCATAATGTTGTTGCAAATGGGATTCTTTTATTGGTTAAACTGTAAGGACCTACATTTGTTTTTAATACTAAAGTCACCTCATCAGACAAAATATCATAGGTACTGAGACTGGATATTGTATGGGAGTTGTCTTTTTGTATTGTTTCGTAAAAATGTTCTTCGTCCTGTGTTAGCAACTCAGCCGCATCTAAGTTTCCTATATATAAAAGGCTAGATAATAGTTCCTTTATATAAACAAATCCCTAGTAACAAAAAAACCAGCCCCCCCCCCAAAAAAAAGCAACATTATTTCTTAGTGGTCCATCTGACACTACATAAATCAATCCGTGGTCTCTTGAAGATACGACTTTATCCTAGAGCTACGTTTAATAATGACACAATATTGATAATTTATGAATGTGTGACCGACTCGATCCAAAGAGGCATGCTAACTTGACGATGTTCGCCAGTGAAATGTCGGGGTATTTAACCTTGTGAAAAACCAAAATGTTTGCATAATTAAGCAATAAGCAATACAGAGACACGACAAATTTATACATTGGTGTGCATTTTATCTCGATAGATGTGTTTAAACAGCTATCCTAGAATAGCATTCTTTGTATAGAAAACGGTATTGTCTTCAAATGCACTTGATGGCAGATCACAAATTCCTCTTTTGAACTATATCGAAACAAATGTATATTGCAGGATTTCCTCAAAAACAGTTACTGAAACTACATCAAAGTACTTCAAACAGCATGTCAGCCAAGCAAATTAACGGCAGATCGCACATATCTAATGATTCCCAAGATGCAGTAAACGTTTCAATGATTTATTTTAAAACACTACATATTAGTTATAATTATTAACGTAAAATATAATTATATTTAAGAGACAAAAGTCGAAATCACATAATCTTGTGTCCGACCTCTACCAGACTCCACGAAGCTACGATACACTAGTGTGACGTCATATCAATTGTTAATAATGTAAGGAATATTTCATTTCAACTGGCGCAGTAAAGACTAAAAGAACATCCGCGACATTCATTAAAAAAAATTGTTCATAATAAACTTGCATATCAGTGTTGACTTGAAAAACTGTTGTCACCGAATTGACAGTCAACGTTGACTTGAAGCAGTGCTGACACAGACTTGACAATCAACGTTGAGGTGCATCAGTGCTGAGACTGACCTGACAATCCATGTTAACCTGAAGTAGTACTGACACCGAATTGACAGTCGACGTTGACTTGAAGCAGCGCTGACACTGACTTGACAATCAACGTTGAGGTGAAGCAGTTCTGCCACTGACTTGACAATCCATTTTAACTTGAAGCCGCGCTGCCACTGACTTGACAATCCATGCTAGCTTGACGCAGTGCTGACACCGAATTTACAATCAACGTTGACTTGAAGCAGCGCTGACATCGACTTGACAATCAACGTTGAATTGAAGCAGCGCTGCCACTGAATTGGCAATCGACGTTGACCTGAAGCAGCACTGACAGTGAATTGACAATCATCCTTGAGTTGAAGCAGCACTGACACTGAATTGACATTCAAAGTTGGCTTGAAGCGGCGATGGCATGGAATTTACAATCAACGTTGACTTGACGCAACGTCACTGAATTGACGATCGACATTGAGACAAAGCAATGTAGCCACTGAACTGACATCAAGTTTAGTTAAAACAGCGCTAATACTGGTTTGACAATCAACGTTGTTCTGAAGCCGCGATGACACTGAACTGATATTTAACGTTGACTTGAAGCTGTGCTTACATTAATTTGACAACGCATTCAGTATCTAATGGGAAAAGATCAGGCTCTATACTAAATACTTTATTCTGTGCACCATCATTAGAGTCATAATTTAACCGAAAATGTACCTCCCGGAATGCATGAAAAAATAATAACTCAATGTTAAACTGAATGAGTTCAATGCGCTGATGCAATATTAAAGACAGATAAATAAAAGGCCGCCAGATATATGGTTCTATTTAACACCAAATATGATAAAAACTAATGTGCGGTAATCTTTCTTCTACATCACAATGAAAACAAAAAGATAAAAAAGCAACTGGGCGTTGCTTATTCTCATGACACATTTTTATTATTTTTTTATTTTATTTTTTTTTCAAACGAATCTGAACATATCCATACTGGCATTTCCCAACTGAAGCTGCCTCCAGCAAGTGTCAGGTGACTGGTCAAGTGAGATCAAATTTGCTACCACGATAGCCTGTGACGAAAAATTTCAAACATTATGAAACTGTGTGGATTTGATTAAACTTACACTAAAATACATATTGAGTCACTTCAGACTATGTGGACTTAATTCGAACTTACTCACACTAAATACATATTGAGTCACTTCAAACTGTGTGGCCTTAACTCGAATTTACAGTAAATATGCATGCTGAGTCACTTCAAACTGTGTGGACTTAATTCGGACTTACTCACACTAAAATGCATATTGAGTCACTTCAAACTGTGTGGACTTAATTCGAACACACAGTAAAAATGCATACTGAGTAACTTCAAACCGAGTCCACACAGCTTCATAATTTTGTGAAATTTCTCGTCACGGCCATCATGGTAGCAAATCTAATGTATAATTAGACATTGACTTCATTTGACACTGACTGGAGACAGCTTCAGTTGGGATTATATAATATACGGATAACGTCGTTAATCATGGGGTTATGTTGTAATAACCAAATACGCATGGGCGGTATTGTATCTCGGCGCTAGGTTAGTAACGTATGACTTTGTTAGGCAAGCTGTAAGGTTGTATAATATTATTTTGTCTGCAGGTAAACAATAAATGTCGACATAAGTTAAAAAGGCATCATATGATATTAAATCTTAGACAAATGCTCCTCATTTTGTAGCAGGAACACGTAACTTTTTACAAATACCGTCACCGGGAGCACCCAGCAGTTAGATCGTAAGACTTAGTAGCCCAGTTGACACAGTGCTTTATACTGAATATGTTTTTCAACCCAGACTAGATTAATTACTTTTAGGCTCCAAGATTATATTTATACCTATACAACCAATCCCAATCCACTGTAACTCTGTTTGACAGGGGATTCGTCTTGGTCGGTCATATGGATGACTGGTGTACATGATTACGTATATGTATGGTGTCTATAGAACTCGACCGAGGGTGGTCTAATCTACTCTCTATGTCAAATAAATTTAGTAAATTCGATCGGAGTTGGAGGTCCTGGAAATAGCGTTGATATGGTTTAAATGACTCTCATCTGTTATTCTTAACAGTTACTTGTGACAATAATTCAGCACTGGTTTAGTAATTAACATTCTATTTCTATTCCGTTCCGAAAGTGATGAATCAGACAATCTGTATCATTATCCATGATGATCTGACATAATCTATGGTCGTGTCTAGGATTAAAATAGATTATATCCATGATGATCTGACATAATCTATGGTCGTGTCTAGGATTAAAATGGATTATAGAAGCCTTGTATAAACAACCTGCCACAAATCGGACTTAACACATGAAATAAAATCAATGTTATAATACAGCTTAACAAATGCACAAATTTTGGGGGCAAAAAACTTTGACAACATAAGACGATTAACCTTTTTAAGTCAGTTTCAGTTTCATCCATGGATAACGACCATTGATGTTAGTGCATACCTGACAAATTAAAACCCTTTCAACTGCACATAGGCACGAACGAAATATTAACACGAACGGTCTTATCAAATATTAACGAAGAAAAAGTGAACAAACCTTTCTTCAGCGTGGAATATTTCATACTGTGTAGCTAAAGGGCGAGACAATGGTAAATCAATCTTCTATGCCAAGATTATATCTGAATAGACTTTTGCATGGGAAAGTTAAATTGAATCACCTGCCACCTTACTGTAACAAGATAATTTTAGGCGCAAGTGTACAGGTATAATTAAACTTGTCTTGGAGTTACGTTTTCCTGACTGGAGGAAAATTAGCAACTCTTTCGGACTTTATCGGTCAGAGTCATTTTGGGTCTATTTTATGCCAGAATTTGTCGGTCTGATTCTTTATGGATCTATTTTAACACAGAGTTTGTTGGTTTGAGTCTTTTTGGATCTATTTTATATCAGTCTAGTATTATTCATTAATGGAGGCAAAATGTTTTCATGGGTCATAGTTGTCATCATAGCGACAACCTATAGCAACACAACTCATTAAAAAAATTCTTACATTTCTTTTGAAAAAAAAAGGTAACATATCCAGTTTTTGATTTGAAATCATTAACACCGAAACTTGAAGAGTGGGCTTGCCGATAATGACAGTGATGTACCTATTGTCAATCACCTGACTTGTACCAAAAATTCTAACCACCCCCACAGCAGCAAATGATACAAGACCGAACTAATTACCAACAAGTTTAGAGAAACGAATTGTGCAGAAGCAAGGACCGATGTATCTGTCGGTTACTGCCTAATTAGCAGCACGTTGACTGTGGCGCACTGGTCCTACAGAGTGCCAATTATGGCCACACTTTCGTAAGATCAGCATGTCAAATTCATATGAGAGATTCAAGCAAGAAAAAGTCAAATTACTGTTCACTTCGTTGATAAATCTTTGGAAGAATATAGTGACAATATGACAAAATGAGTAGCAATGCCAAGTAGTTTTTAAGAATTTTTTTTCTCAATTATTATGTGAAACTGTTTATAATTTAGTTTAGATTTCTACCTTGTACTGAGGAGCCTTCTTCAGTAGTATGGAAATAGTTATCACACTTTCGTCAGGCAGATTGAATTAAAAACCGGCTGGAAATTTATTTATGCGACTCCAACGGTGAAGCGGCCAAGTATCTTAAGAGAACACGATATCGGTATCACCAATTTCTTAAAATCAGTGTAAATCACCACTGGAATATAGGTAGGTGGTTCTTTCGGATTATTCAAAGGATTACAAATGCTCATTTTTGTCCCCCTTATGCATGTTGGGAGGAATGCTCTGCATACAATCGAGTTTATGATTATTTAAGCGCTCTGCATCCATGTATCCCTGTATGCATTGTGGACAGTAATATTGTTTATACTCTTTTCCGTTTTGACGATGCAGCAACCCAGAAAAGTTTTGATCCATCAATTTCGATATCAGTCAGGGACAGGGGCGCCCGCAGCATGGGTCAAGGGGGGTCACGTAAACACCCTGGAAATCATACTGCAAATATATAAATCCTGCCCCCCCCCCGCACAAAGTCCTGACCCCCCCCCCTGCAAAAAATCCTGCGGGCGCCCATGGTCAGAGATAAACGGTGTTAGATTGTTCATTCACACCAAAAACGTTAATGGAAATATTATTGACTTGTTTAAACACATGTATATTGTCCAACTGCACCGGAAAATCAGTCCCGGTGAAATTTAACGTGTCTTGGTCCTGCTTGTAGTTACCAACCCGGCTTGGGTTCTTGGTTTTAGCAGGGTATAACAATGAAAGCTACCGCTCACATGAAACATTTTTTATCATGTCCTTTACGTTTTTTACGTAGCTTTGGTACCGCTCCGGTGGCCTAGTGGTTAGAGCGTCCGCCTCGGATGAGGGAGGTCGCGGTTTCGAACCCCGGCCGAGTTGTATCAAAGATTAATACAAATTGTACAAACAGCTGCCTCGCTCGGCGCTCATCATTAACAGGTTAGTGTTAGAACTAGTAGGCCTGGTGTCCGGATAATGTGACTAGGTGGGATATGATGCTACACGTCTGCGGCATGGTGCCCCAGTGCCAGACATCACTATAAACTGCCATACTGCAGACATCGTAGCGATATGACTGAAAAATTGTTAAAGCTACGATAAAACCCAACACACACACACACACACACACACACACACACACACACACACACACACACACACACACACACACGTAGTTTTGTCTACTCTTTGTCCGCGCTGGTAACTCCATGTACCATTTTCCGCGTAACGGATTGTACCTATACAGGTTAAGATCCGCGTGGATGATACCGGTTAAAACGCAACCGGACCCTTCTCTCGTATAATAATCAATTTTCGACTGCAGTGATTGAATCCTTTCCAATACATCATAAAATCTGTTCATGATCTGTTTTGATTTAGTCACGGACTTCAGGGTTGACTCTGTACCATCGATCTTTGTGTACTCGACGGTGACTGCAAAGTTATACTTGATGCCACGATGCGCCGCTAAATTAGAGTCGATGATGCGTCTAATGTGTTTTCGGATCGCTCTCGCAAGCTGATGAAGCATATTCACATCATCCACAACCGCGTGGTAACTCTGATCATAACCCGTAAAAGCCTCCTTGTGGGGTACATAAACGTATTGTTGCTATGATATATATATATATATATGCATCATGGTTCTAATCATTGATGCGGCTCTTTTATGATGTACCGTAGCACTTTGTACAACCTACCACTGTGTCTCATTAATATTTCCCAGCAATAATCGAGAATAAAATGCGCACACACCATTTCTAAGTATCGATGGTTTTGCTTGGTCAGTAATACTTTCATGCTTCCAACGCCTCTGATCCTCCCTCGGACGCTGATGTTGCTGTCAGGAAATAAATGGGCGTAAACAATTCCATCTTCGACCTCGTCAGTATTTGCAGCGTCACAGAGACATAAACCAGGTTGTTTTTCATTCTCTCTTGTTATAAGAATTGAACAAAAAACTCTACCACGTTTAATGAAAAATGATGTTTTTTGATGATGGTGTCCTTATCGGTTACCAGGATCAGTCCTACGATGAAGACTATCCATCGCCTCCCTCTGTCGCACGATGAGTTTGCTCCTATAATTGGCTAGGTGGCTGCTGCTAGGCCTAACGAACCCAGTACAGGTATGATCTTTGTGCCTGGTCGGCGCAGTGGCTTCGTTTTCGGCGTTGTTGGAGTCGGAAGCCTTGGCTGCAAACTCGATATCACGCATGATTTCCTGTCCAAGCGAGACAGTATTCGCTTTGCAGTAGCGGTCATTACCTGCTTAGCTGGAACCGATGGGGCTATTTCCGCAGATTTTATTTCTGTGGCAGATGGGGCTGATATGTCTTTAATCACGTCTGCGATCATATTCTCTATTGCTTTTCCAGCTGATGATGCCGCAGAGGTCTCAGCTGATTTTAAAGCTTCCAACGCGATCGGAGAAACTTTTCTGGCTAATCCTGGCAGCACTGAAGTGATCTTGGAGAACAACGTTGCCGAAAACGCTCCTATGACTTTTGCCGTTAAATTTGTTGAATTTATTTGGTCCCATCATGATACACTACTCTACACGTTTTTCACACTTGTCTGTGGAACGCTTGCACACTTGTCTGCGGTGTGCTGGCACACTGTGTTTACACTTGCCTCAGATGAAGATAAAACGTGACTCGCTCGTTATTAAAATTCACAGTTTGTCCGGATTGATCTGTGATCGACATTGTCACAAAAGGAATACTACTGACCGGGTAATAAACCAGCAAAGACGGTTGTACGGTTATTCCCGCGCCAGAAACACTATAAATCACGCTGATAGAACGCGGGTGTCGTAAGACCCTTCGGCGACCGAGGAGTGGATGAGTAAACTATTGATGTTTCTGATGACCACGGAAATATCCTTCCGTGACGGCATCGGAAATCATCTGACGTTGGGTAAAACCAAGAATCGACCCGATCGTGTTGTCGACGTTGAAGTCCACACGGTAACGCCCCGTGAGCGTGAGAGTGAGTCTGGTTTTTAACGTGCTGTAGTTAGGCTCGATTTTGATATTTGTTCGCGTTGTGGTTTTTGGCGGTGACCAGCCGCCTTATTTCATTGGCGATGTCAGTCACGTTATACGTCTCAAGGTTTAATTTTAGCATATAAAACGTCGAACCAGAGCGTCATCTGGTTTCATATCATGTCATGTTGCAATAACCACTTCTGTAACGGAGTAAATAACGGCACGGTAACATCGCGTTAAAACGCCTTTTTGCCAACAACAGCGGCCAGTATACGCTGATTAATCACCTGCAGTTGCTGGAGAAATTATTTTGTATCAGTGAGATTCGGTCTCCGGGTGAACTTACATTGACTAACGGCATGATAAATTATACTGTCAAGTGGATTTAAAAAAAAAATACGAGTACTGATTACAAGCACACGTTTGTGATTCTGAGTCTCAGGGATGTAAAATCCGTCAAAACCACGTAGATACATTTCAGGGATTTCCTCTGCAACGCGATGAAACACCAGAAAATCATACATTGTAGGCATCGCTTCGTGAAAAGCCCGTTTAAATTCTGCCGGGGTACAATCACTGGAAACGTAAATTTTAGTGGAAACTTAACCACAAACGGTGTTTTAACAACGGGTGGACAGATGTCTACCGGGGATATGACCGTGAGATTAGCACCATCGGGTATCAACAAGACGCCATTTGTACGGCAGATTGTGTCTGCTTCGCATCTCAATCCGGACAGCGTTTGCATGCTCCGATTGGGTACCTTTCACCTCAGTTACAAGCATGTGACCGACTACACGCTGGCAGGGGGAGGTAGTTCGATGACAGGTGAGCTCATCATCAATTACAATAAAAGTTACGTGGTCGGCGCCAACTAACAGTTTTGATGTTACTAATAAACTTAAGTGGACGCGCTTCCAGTTAAAAACAACGTTGGCTTTATGCCATCATTGACGTCAAACGCTTGAAACCGATCAGGATTATCGCTACGCCTCCTCGGAATATTCTATATCATTTCCGCATTTTACGCGTTTAATTTTTTGTCAGCGACTAGCAAATGGGCAACTTCGACTCAGTACATCAGGGGTGGATTGAGATTCAGTGTCCGACAGAAATTAGTATTTGGAATCATCATCTGCGACGGCATTTTAGTAACATCGTAACATCGCCAGGATCACCAGCTGAAATATCGCCGCGAGAAAGATTTTAGAATCCACGTGGACAACGTTGTACTCTAGTACAGAAATTATTGGTACAACGCTACAGGAGTTTTTATCAACAAAGACTCTAAAATACGGTGTATTTTAGGTTCTACGTCACGGTGGCAGAACCCACGAACCCGAGACTCAGTTGTTATGAAATCTTTACAGTGGATAACTTATTTTAATTTTACTTGGATTATGATGTTGTACTCAATCGACATAATATATATATATATATGGAATATAGTATATATATATATAGGCAGAGAGAGTGGCGGGAGTGGCGGAGAGAGAGAGAGAGAGAGAGAGAGAGAGAGAGAGAGAGAGAGACTGGAATTGTTGGCATCGCTTGTGATCGAGTCAAGTTATTATGGTTACCCGTACATGTGGATACACCTAATGATGAAAAGGCTAAAACGGCGTATAACGCTATATGGAAATTAAAATAAGCGCGTGGATATAAAAACCAATTTCGACACTCAGAATGAGACAAAAACAATTACAGGACACCATCGAGAAAAGGAAAGATATTGCAACGTTTTGAAACAACAGCGAATCCTTGAAATCGAGGACATCCTAAACCTAATCGTGTGAGAATTAGACCACGAAATCATAGAGGCCATCGTATCATGTAAAATATGGTATGCGAGCCGCAACAGATAAAAAACACAAAGACGAACACGAGTGCATGAAAAGATCTATCGCGAGAAAGAATTTAAAAACCGTCGCGACACAGCTATCTTTTTTTTTTTAAGGAGGCTGGGATTTATGAGGAGCACATTGACACGATAATGGAAATCGTGCTGTCTGATAAAAAAGTTAAACCCGATAATAATATGGAAGAACCATAGTGTATGAAGAGTATAGACGAATTGATCCTGATTTGGTCGCGTCGGCATATAATTACCTAGACTGTTTACCTACAGGATGATGATTTAATTCTGACAATGTTAGCTTTTTCTCACCTTTGATGATGATGATGTTCGTCCTTCGGTCTCGAGGACGACCATGACTTCAGATCTGGGCTGGTCTGTGAGTGCGCAGATGGCTGGTGAGGCCAATCTGTGCTCTGAAGAGTCTACGGCAATGAGGACAGGGAATTGCCGGGGGCTGGATGGGCTGAAGGTCGGCGCCGGCTCTGCTCTTCCTCTGCTGGCGTTTCTGCTTGGCCTCGTTGATCCGGTGCTCTTCAAATGCAGCTGCGTCTGAGTTGATCTGGTGACGCCAGGCAGCGCGGTCTTCGGCAAGCTGTTCCCAGCTGTCTCGGTCAATGCCACAGGACTTCATGGAGGCTTTGAGCGTGTCCTTGAACCGTTTCTTTTGGCCTCCTCGGGAACGCTTGCCTTCAGCGAGTTCCCCATAGAACAGTCTCTTTGGGAGGCGCTCATCAGGCATACGCAGACATGACCAGCCCAGCGGAGTTGTGACCTTCTGAGCATGGCATAGACGCTTGTCATCTCTGCTCTCTGGAGGACTTCTGTGTCAGGAGTCTTGTCCTGCCATTTGATGTGGAGCAGTTTTCTGAGGCAGTTTTCTGACAATGTTAGCTTTTTCTCACCTTTATAGAAACGCTAAAAGCAGGAGACGTAATGCAACACATGTCGCTCTGGCGTAATGTTATCTCGATTACGTTAATGTGGAAGTAAATGCAGACACACTAGAAGATGTCATTAAAATCAATCATCTGACTGAGATCATACCTAGCCTCGTATTTTATCTGCCAGCAGACCAGCATGTCACAAAACGGCAGATGTTAGCAAACACATAACAATTTTAACAGAAAACCTGCAAGAATTAGACAATGTTATTTCAGAGTTTAATTGACGCAGAAGTATAAGATGAAACCGATCATAGATTTCAACATCATCATTAAACAGCTCGATCATGAAATTAAACATGAGCTCATCGAACTCGATCGACATTACCATAAAATAGTATACGTGCTTAAACACACTTACCGTTACTACAGAAGGATACTCTCCATAATGACTTTAGCACCTATTGCGTTAATCACCCCTGGTATTGTCACACCTATTGCGTTAATCACCGCTGGTATTCACCAGTGCGAATCCATATAAATGATATGTTATGTCGCTGATTACATCTGGCACAAACCGCTTTAGAAAGGTTAGAACACAAAAGTGCAAGCACAAAATTGTGTCCGATGTGTTTCTGGGTATCAGAAAGTGTATGAGAGGAAATACACCGATTATACCTTGTATAGAGATGAAAACTACTCATTTAGTCTTAGAAAATCATGTTTTTATCATTCACTCGGGAATGAATTTGATCGTTTGTGTAATAATTCTGAAATCTTAAGCGGCCTTCGTCATTGACTAAAATTCACGCTGTTCTCCTGTAATCGCGTTTGTCGCTGTCACGGGGACGGGTTCTTAAAAAAAATGTTTGGCACCTCCTTTTCTTCTCTTTCTGATAGTATTTTCACCTTGAATAACCAACTCAAGAAGATTAATCAAGCGATTATCAAGTTTATTGCCTTGATATGATCCATAACATAGCCTCTCGGAGTGATTCTGTGATGAGACTAAACACAAAACGGTGGCGATCAGCAGTAGCGTGCTTTATCTGCGCTCATGAAATCCTAATACGAGAATATTCAGTATCATTGACGTTTTGCTATAATAATCTTTTTCGATCCTTATGCCTGACTTTTCATCGGCTTTGTAATTACTGAATATGGGGTATGTTCTCCAGTTTGCCATGTTCTATTTTATAGAATCCTGCTTCTCTTGTATAAAGGAGTGTACCTAATCATAAACCTTATCTACCGCTCGTTAGATGATATCCCAGTATGGAATTCTATCCACAGGATGAAAAACAGCAGCGAATAGCTTAAATGGCAGTATCGTGACAACATTTTGTCCGGATGTTTCTTTTCGTGAAATTCGATTGCATCATATAGGTACAATGGCATATCATCTTGGCATAAAAACAGAAAAAAAAATTAGTAGTTGGATTGGACGACAGGAGTTTTAACAGATCGGGTTCGTTTGACGATCACAAATCAGTCGGCAGGATCATTTATCATCACCGAGAAAGGATATTATTCCTATTGCGATCGGATCCTTATAACGGCCATAATCCAAACAGGGAAGCGTTCTATCACATCCTAGCTGAGTCATCGAACATTTACGAAAAACCACATCGATCAGTAAATCGTGATGGGCCACCGGGGAGACTTTCAATCCGGATACCACCTGAGGCATACTCACACTACGGCGAAAAGGACA
>JAECUM010059798.1:0-30232 GCA_016617855.1 Megalonaias nervosa
TTAATTTTTGGTTCAACGTCAATAACATATGCCTATGAGAAACAAAGAAGAAAAACCCCGATAAATTCCTTAGCATCGGTTGATGGATTTTGGTTACGCGAAACGTTTTACAATTGTTATATAGACTCGATTTTATAGTAGAATCGATGTTATTTCATGATGTGGTGTTTGTACATATTCAGAAAAATATCATTCCTAGAAATAAGACTATGATCCTCAAACTTAAAGGCCCCCTCCATTCAAGTGACTCCACTCTATATTCGTATTCGATGTTAAGTGCATGCAGTATCTATTTTGTTACTCTGATTGTTTATGTTTCATGTTTCGTATTTCCTATAAAAAATTCCAAAATTATCTTTATTGCTGCATTGTATGAGATGATTGTATCAAGTGACTTAATAACTCAAATCAATGTCTATCGAGGTCTGGAACATTTGTCATTGTCTATTGCATCCATAAAAAAATGAAGAAAATAAAAACGGCGTGACCAATAAATTATCATAATATATTTCAAGGAAGCAAATCTAAATAACTAAAAGATCGGTCATAATATATTTTACATTGCCTATGAGGTATGTTTGACACATGTACATGACAGATTTTATTAATCATAGCCCAGGACCCTCCTCACTGCAGTTATTATAGTCACATCATTGTAGTCATGAGGAAACGCACTATTATTCATCTTTAATAACATTTTAATATTTGTTCAAAACTGTAATATTGATTAAGATTTGCTAAAACCAGATTATTCTAGCACATTTGTTTTCATCACTTAATTATCAGGGGAAAATTATCGGTCACTAAGGATCTTTAAATTGGCGCCAGGCACTAAAATGGTTTAAGAAAAAGGGACAGTCAAGCTTCTTCATTATTTGCGGTAGTACATTTTGTTTCTTTCAAGAAGAAGCGCTTACACTGTGACATCACAAGACAAAACATGTTTAGACTTGATCACAACCTCTCGGTTGATCTGGTCCATACTCCTCAAACTGGATTTCCATACTTTGGTGGGATAATATCACTGCAACAACGCTTTAAAACAATCTGCTTTTACAATGCCAGTAAGATAATACCGTACGCTTTCATAAGCTGCGTCACAATGAATTCTGACTTCATTTGCTGCAATATTATCACTACAATGGTTTTAGTAGAAAAGGTGAAGATTTTACCGGATACATAGGATAAAAATGTCAGAAAGTCTTTATTGTGGTGATGGAACACAGAGCTAACGATGTTATAATCAAGCACAGCATGCGACAGACGCAGCAATATGCCAATGACGCTACAATGAAGCACACCTTCGACGCCATAGATACTCAGGTTTTTGTCTTTTGTTTTAATTGTATGACGCTACAATGAAGCACACTTTAGACTTCATAGATAGTCAGGTTTTTGTCTTTTGTTTTAATTGGATTTGAATCTACGATGAGAGCAGTAACGCAGAATTCACTCAACCTGCTCCTGTATCAAAGTACCAAGTGGACAAACTAAGGATTAGATAACCTATGGCTAAAAAACAGGACGGTAACCATTTCTTCTGATAGAGTTTGATCTACGAGGATCTCGAGCCCCAGTCTAAATTTGTCCACGTACTTTAACACTGATTTTGTGAACTGTATTTCTTGACACGGTTATATAGATATTGCAAGGAATATACATCTATATACAACTCCGTCACCCAGTCCGAGAGACGAAGGCTACCAGAAGTGCAGACTGCTGCACTGACCACCGGCTCATATTCTACAAGTTCAATATTTAGATTCAGCCTAGCAGAGAACCATAAGGCTAGAAAGTGCCCCAAAAGCTCAATGTGTCCAAAGTGAAACAGAAAAATGTGAAACAGGCACATGTCGAAGAAGTGTGCAACCATCAAGATACAGTCAGTATTAACTGAGAGAATGGAGAGGAAAATTGGGCTAGCTTCAGAGTTTCTGTGTGTTCAACTGCATCAAAACCCCTCGGTCGCACAACCCGAAAATATTAATGTTGTTTGATGAGAACTATGCTGACATACAAAACCCTCGGAATAAAAAAAAAAGCTACAGATGACCTGCTTATTAGACACCACTTTCTCATCCAAGATGGCAGATTTCAACAACATCAAGAAGACTGTCCAATGCAATCGCAGACAGTTGAATAGTAATGGCTGAGAAATAAGGCAGATGAGATTCACGTCTACGAAGACATGAATGACATGAAGAATTTAAATGTTGCGTTGAAGACACTCTACAGGCCATAGTCATCGGGATCATCCCCAATAATGAGTGAGGACAGCGCCACCCTAGCTCACTGACAAAGAAAATATACCTAATAAGTGGAAAGAACACTTCAGCAAAATTATCTATCAACAATCATTTATCAGTAAGGAGGCTGATCCACCAGCGCTGACTGAAACTGTGAAAGCAATTGTCCTGCTGGCAAACCACTTGGAGCAGATGCAATATCAGAAGAGACTTCCACATGGCGCAGAAGCTGCCTAACTCTTCCAGTTAATGTGGACTGGAGAAAATATACCCCAGGACTGCAAAGATGCATCTACCTTCTGCTTGTGCAGACGTTAAGGCAATGGAGAATAATGCGATAACTAAGAGGTCATTTCTTTGCCGTCAATAGACGGCAAAATTCTTCCCGGAGTTCTACTGAATTGGTTTGTGTATCACGATGATCAAGGGCTCCAGTCTGAGAGTGAGTAGTTTCAGGAAAGTACGAGAGACGACAGACATGGCATTTGCAGATCAACTCCAGGAAAAATGCCAGGAACAAGACTTTGACGCAGTCAGCTGTGTAGGCCATTGGACAATCATGGCAAACCTTGCTTGTCCAGAGGAATTCATCGTGATGGTTCGGCAATTCCATTAAAGTTTGCTCGCTCATGTCATGGAAAAAGGCAAATCATCTGACCCATTCCTAGTCGCCAATGGAGCCAAGAAAAATTTTGTGTTGGTCCCAACCCTTTTCATTATGATGTTCTCTTACATACTTACTGATGCTTTACTTGACAGTGTCACTGTAATCAACATCAGATATAAGACTAACGGTAAGGTCTTCAATATGACGAGACTACGGACGAAAATTAAGGTACAGAAAGTGACTCTTCGTGTTCCCCTATTTGCTGACAACTGTTCATTCCCCGAATGCTAATTCTGACTCCGACGTGCAACAAGATATGGGCCATGTCTCTTCAGCTTGTAACAATTTTGTTATCACAATCATTATCAAGAATACAGAGATGCACTTAGAAACAAAACATTACTGCAAATGGCCAAACCCTCCTGGCAGTGGACAAGTTGATTTATCGCGGCAGCACACTGTCACGTGCAGTCCACATCTATTATAAAAACAACACCAGAATTACTAAGCCAAGTGTGGCAAATATTTGTGATCGCAGAGGTATCACTCTGCAAACAAAACCTAAGATGTAAAAAACCATGGTGTTGCAGACCCTGTTGCATGCTTGTGAAACCTGGACTGTGTACAGACGCGATGCCAAGAAGCTGAACCATTTTTACATGGGCTGCCTGAGGAAGAAACTGATGAGGATACGATGGTAGGACAGGGTCCCAGACACCAACGATCTCACATGGACAGACTCACCAGTATCCACACTGCTGATGAAATCACAGTTGAAACGGGCAGATCAAGTCACCCGGATGTCAATACAGTGACTAGCATACTAACTATTGATCAAGAAAACTCAAGCATAATCTCTTGTCAAGTGTGCCAAAGATAGTTCAGAGCACAAACAGACCTGACTAACCACTTGCGTACTCACAGACACCAAGTCAGCAAATGATGTCATGGTCATCTTCGAACTAGAAGGACAAATACCCAAACATCTTCGAGGAACGAAATAAAACGGATCATGGCAATTTAAAGGTTGTTGCAATGAAGTTCTCAAAACTGAAAGCTATAGCTAAAATAGCATATACCACGCGCCTACATGACCTGTACTTGTGTGTATTTTGGAAGGAATTGTACATCGTGACCTTCTCTTAGTCATGATTATGCTTCCGAATACACGTCCTTGTTGCAAACTTGCTGTGAACTAAAAGCATGAACGAATGTTTCTTTGTAATCTACTGCATTTGGCATTGACCATCGGCCAGAAAATGACCTTTATCCTGCCTGGCCCTACCACTACCTTTGAAAATATTAATGATTATGATAATCATATAAAAGTTTAATGTTGATATTAATTTTTTGGATTGTGTTACGTAAGAAACGGAAAAGCTTTAGTGGTGGCCAAAACCTATATATGTTCAGAAATACTAATGTTGACTGAAGTAGTAATCAGTGACCGTGTATTTCCCATTACCGACCTTGAGATGAAATGGGCTGTTCCACTTCGTTTATGTTACCTATACAATTTGGCAAATTGGCATATGGTCTCTCCATCAGTAGTGCCACATGAATTTCACTATAGCTATTGTCAGTCAGTTAAATAATCTTTTGTTTATCTCAGCCCCACCCCCATCTTGCCTTTCAATAGTCTTCATGACAATTAACCGCATAAAGTGCCCAGGGGTGATTGTATTCCTTGACATTTGAGAGTCAAGTTCTGTATTGTGGTTATTCAGACTCCAGGCTACGGGCATATCTCACGATGCAAGGAAAGATCTCTCTCTCTCTCTCTCTCTCTCTCTCTCTCTCTCTCTCTCTCTCTCTCTCTCTCTCTCTCAACACGACATTATAGAGGGGTTTGGGAATCAAAAGTTGTATATTTTGCGTGACACTTTATGATCTGGCAGGTATTATGTATATACTTGTACCACAAGAAAGGATCTGGACTATAAGAAACAAAACATTTTCTTATTATTGTTTGACATAAAAATAAATGTATTATTTCATTTTTAACCAAAATGCGCCCCTTTGTGTCCATTCGCCTCAACGTTAAACCCTCCGTAGTAGTAATGTATGGCACTTAAGCCTCAAATGACTTTATATAGGGAAAGTTTATAATGCAAAGCGGGAATTTAATATGGGAATGGTACTTGAGCCTCACACGGAAAATTAACATGGGAATGGTACTTGAGTCTCAGACGGAAAATTAAAATGGGAATGACACTTGAGACTCAGACGGGAATTTAAGATGGGAATGGCACATAGGGCAATGGAAATTTAAGATGGGAATGCCACTTGGGGTCAATGGGAATTTTTCATGGGTGATCTGATGGGGTTTTATGGGGACAAAAATGTTTATAAGGAGAGAAAGGGATTATGAGGACAAACAAAAATATAAACAAACACACAATTATAATACGCAAACAAATTTTTTTTTTCAATAGTAGAAAATTATATCTTTTCTAGGCAAGTGAGAAATGGAAAACGCTGGTATCTATTTATAGCCTCATCTTGTAGTAAAATCCTATGGAAAAACTAGTATATATTTTTGGCTATAATTTGTGACAAAATCCTATTTAAAACCCTAGTATCTCTTTATAGTTACAACTTGTGGAAAATTGTATGGAAAATTCTAGTATCTATTTATAGCTACAGCTTGTGGGAAATCCTTTGGAAAAACCGACGTTTATATGTATAGCAACAGTGTTGCAAGTGGCTGACCTCAATCGCGAGAGAACTTATGTACCAAGGTTCGAGCGGACCGCAATACATACTACAGCAGGTATGTAGGTATGTGAAATGTTCTTTTATAAGGACAAACAAAACTTAGACACACACACACTAAATGCCCTTTGTTAGCTTCGAATCTAAGAGCAGAAGATGAAATCCCAGAAACATACTATCGCATGCTTAATATACCATCCAATATCCCATTATTCCAAAACGCCTTGTGTTAGCTTAGAATGTAGGAGAAGGAGAAGAAATCTCACAAAATATACTATCCTTACACAACAATAAATACTATCCATTACACCACTATACCATCCAACATCCATTATACACACACTATCCAAAAAACCGTTGTGTTAGCTTAGAGCGCAAGAGAAGCAGATGATGATAGCAAACAAAACCTACTATCCCTTACACCACAAAAATACTATGCATTACACCACTATACCATCCGTCATTCCAGTACCATCCATCTCCACCACACAATATCCCAAACGCCTTGTGTTAGCTTAGAATGTATGAGAAGGAGATGAAGTCTCACAAACTATCACATCCAGTACCTCATACATTCACTATCAATACTGCCATGGGTTAGCTTAAGAAAAGGAGATGAAATTTCACAAATCTACTATCCCTTACACCACAAAAATACTATCTATCACACCGTCTATACCATCCAATATCCTTGGCAGAAAGGTTTATCGGGTTGAAAGGTGTGTGAGGCGAAAGTATTTATGGAGACAAACAAACAAACCAGTGCACTCTAACAAACAAAACACACTATACTCCAGACCAACAATTATTGCAGCAGTGAAGTTGTTTTTAAAAAACACCCCCCAATCAATCGCATACAATCACCAAACCTACCAAACACACGCTATCACACAAGCAAAGTTAGTAATTTTGTATAGTCACACCACTAAACCCTCACATACAAACACACATTAAAATGGGGAGATCTTTCTGTTAGTTGAAAAAAGACTCACGCACACACTCATACAAATACTAACACAATAACCAACAAACACAAATTAATGTTTTGAAACAGTGTAGTATTTCTTTTCTAGAGATCTGGGCAGCCCTGAAACGGTTGTTTTGTTTTTGGTATTTTGGCGACCTCATAACGTCTTCGAGGATTGCCACGCCTCGCGGTAGATTTTCAACACTCCTTACAAACACTATACCAAAACGCCCTGTGTTAGCTTAGAGTTTAAGAGAAGGAGATGAAATCTCACAAACATAGTATCCAAAACATCACTTGTACCATTCAAACCTCTTACACACACACTATCCCAAAACGCCCCGTGTTAGCTTACAGTTTAAGAGAAGGAGAAGAAGTCTCAAAAAAATACTTTCGATCACACCACTATACCATGCAATACTATTCAACACCCCTTACACACACTATCCAAAACACGCCCTGTGTTAGCTAGACTGTAATAGAAGGCCATAACAGTCACGCGTGAACTAAAACAGCAACAAAAAAATTCCACGAGAACAAAAACACCAGATTTTATAACGGTGTTATTTTTTAGATTTACAATATTAGTAAAAGTGACCTTGTATCGGTCTGGCTATTTCGTAGTGACGGATTAGACGGGGAATCATCATTTGATCAGTTTGTGCTGCCGTCGGGTAAACTTTATTGTAAAGAATCTCTCCTACGCGCCATGAAAGAAGTGGCGTTAAAATGCACCATCCATCGGATAAAAAAACCAACATAGATGAATTACTCAATAACTGTTGTGGCGCATATAGTTCAGCAACAAAAATGTATGGCGTCGAACTCCAAAAGAATTTCTAGACGATATATCACGATCTTGTGTCGAGTTTGGACACGGCGGTCTCTGCAACACAAATATGATAGCGCAGACATGATCTCTGTTGATAATATTGCTTTTTACCCTGGTCGTTTTCTTGGATACGGCAAATTAAAACAGTATTGTAACTGACTGAGGGGGGTATGGGCTAACTTGTGTAAATGTAATAATAAATTTAAAGAAATACTCGAAGTCAGGACCTTTTTATTTTTGACTATGAAATTGTGATAAGATGCTTAATAAAAGAAATATGACTTAAACATGAATGTATGTGTTTGATTATGTGTAACATATGCAATACACAAATGCTATAATATGCTGGCCTTCATAACCTTAACGTAATTATTCAGCAAGAAATGGACGACCCACGGAGTAAGTATTTTGAAAGTTAGCCCTAATTTCTTAGTGTGGCGGGAGATAGCTGCTTATTTATGTGACACAACATTACTTCCATATTAAGCTTGAATGAATAGCAGTGAATTGAATTTGTTTGAATTGAATTGATTCCTATTGTTGTACTATATATATGTAATTCCAGTCTGTTTCTGAGAATAAAGAGATTAAAATTCGTTGACTTGTCTTTTTTTTAAAGTATCTATGAGCTTCTTATTGTCATTCAATAAAGTTATAATTATAACTACCTCAATGCAGTGTTCTTTTTATTTGGTGGAGAGATGTTGATAGAGGCGCTAATGTTGACAGCTATCTGCCGAATTTCGAATTGCGCTCCTATTTATACTCTTCAGAAAATAGTCATGTGACGTAATTTTAACCAATCATTGCTTGTCCGGGATGCCGAACAGGTCTGATGGTGCCGAACAGATATTCTACAATCAGCGACACAAACTGAGGGTTAATATACAATTTCACTATCATCACTTGCCCATTTACACTCTGTCATTAGCAAATATATAAACATTACGTATTATATCGTGTCTGTGAAACGTCAGCGTACTTTAAGTTGTAACCAAGACTGTTAAGCTTGGATGAAGAGTACACAGCTACCAATGAACGCTAATACCATTGAAAATATATTGACCAGCATAAAATGAAGAATACACTATTAAATATTCAAAACATACTTAAGCTTGTATGAAAGAAGGCCAGCATTTACAATCAACAAGTGAAATTTAATCAAAAATGTGAACTTGACAAATTTACTGTGTGGAACCGGTCATGTGATCTAGTGTTGGCCATCTTGCCTGCAGACGTATTTTCGTGATGTCAGCTGTTGGAGTCATTGAGCTTAATCTATTCAAATGATGATTTGGATGGGAATTTAAGAGTGATAAACATATTTCTGGGTGTGAAAAATTCATATAAATAAGATTCCAGAAGATTTTATGAGTTTTTAACGATGTGCGAGGTTAAACTCAATGACATTTTCTACCACATGACTGGCGATCACACCTGACATACAGCAATGAACTGTTTAATACAGATATCATGGTAAGACTCGATCTATACATTTATAATGTATACAATGTTCAAATTTATTCTTTCAGCAGTTTATATATATTAATTGACATGAACAACATGTTTAAATTAAGACATAAAGAAACATCCTCCCTATCCATCATATTAAAGCTTTAGAGGCTTAAGGTCTATTACAGTATTTTTCACGATTTGTTCATCCAACTCACGAAATGACAAGAGTAGCAATAAACGGTCCACTGCCTGCCGACTACAATCTGACTGGATTTGTGAGATCGAACCTTTTGAATTTTCAACAAATACTCATCTGGTCTACCTGCATGGTTTGGTAATCATTTTTATAAACAAGATACCAATGTTAATCTCAATGATCGCTGTGCAAAAAATCAACGTGGTTGGGCTTCAATAGTGCTATTACGATATATGCTTGATGCTAAGATTCTTACATCGCTGACTGTAACTTCGGCGATAATATCATACAAACCACAGAAAACAGTTTGGCTACCTCGCGATGATAAAGATATGCAGAAACATTATCGGTAAGTTTACAGCTGGTGCGTCATTTAATACTAAACGGCTCTGTATAAGATTAATTATGATCTGACAGAACTTGATTTTGTGATCGCATATACAATGTCAAAGTGAATATTGATGTCACGGCGAAGTGCAAATTTACACGACGGTACAAATATTAGCACAATCGTTAGCTACTATGATGGTGATTCGCCGCAGTTTACTCATTTGAATTCTTCGATGCTTGCATATTCGTCAGTAAACCTGTTATCGATGATTAACATATTTCCAAATGACGCTGTTAGAGTCGTCATGGATTATTTTCATATAAGTAGATCGCGCAAGGACCTTGTGAAACAACTTATCGACAGCGATGCTAAGCATTGGGGATTTTGGAGAATAAAGCGTGAACAAATACGTGATTATTCTGCATCTGCGGTGTATTACTATAACGATAATTTATTACAACCGTCGCATAGTCCGTTAGTGAATGATCTAATCGCGAGACATAAAACGGTTTATCTTAATGGTCCTGGTGATTCTGGTTAAACAACACGTGCGATAAATTTATTTAGAAATTCGGATATGATTGTGCTAACACCGGCTTGCAAGAGAGATGAAACAACGTGGGGTAAAGTTATGCACGTATCACAGCTTCTTTCGATGGCGTGTTGATGTATGGACTCCCATGCGAATGGGCGAGAAATATATTCCTAAAATCATCATTTGGAAAGAAATATGTCCTGCGTCCAAAGACACTTTAAAAATGTTTCTCGACTGGCTGTCTCCAAAATACACGGCAATTATCAAGAACAACCCCCTCCGTTTACAGGAGAATCACCACACACCTGGGTAAACAATTACGCCGATATTTATGAGGAAATATACGACCACCGATCCAGCGATGAATCACTACGTGAGCTGAAAACGTTAATTAGACTTCAATAAGACAGGATTCAGTGTGAGATAATCCGCAGTACGATTTCCTAAATGTCCATGCTGGATATTTGGAACTTATGGCGCCCTAATGTTGAATCACGAAAATGTGTCCGTGATTCACTTCAACGTAGACTATGAGCTTCAACGGGAAAGATTTCCAAGGCTGCAGGTTCCACTGTGTTATTGTGCATTGCATACACGTTGACAACATATTCCAGTCGCGCTTCCAGGAACAGATACATAGTAAAAGCTATTTCTTAATGATAATGTTGAAATTCACGTAGAGGTTGTTGAGCAGGCTCTATCAGCAACAAAGTCGCAGCCATCGTGCTGGACTCTAGGATATGCAATAACAATTCTTTCGTCGCAGGGGCTAACAATCTCAGATACCAATATTTGGATTGTCGATGATCGCATCGAATGGTCAAATTTAGTATATTTGGCTGTATCAAGAGTTACAGTAATAACTAAACTCAGGAGAATTGTTTACGACACTCCAACAACTGAATCACCCACCACTGGCGTTCCAAGAATTGGCACCTTAAAGAAAACATTTGCTGATTATGCGCGAGAAGACAAAAATATAGCGCCAGTTTGATCTTTATGTTTAATGTATCGTGACGCTGAAACAACGACAAAATAATCACTGCGCCATCTGTAACACAATGATGTTGTGGCAATATTTTCCTAATGATGTACGACAATTTACCGTGGACAGAATCGGTAGTAGTCTCGGCAACACACGAGAAAAGGTCACACTGACATGTCTTAAATATAACTGACGTAGGGGTGGTAGTGTCCTTCGCTAGCGCGAATCCAACCTTGTGTAATTGTGTATTTTCAGGAATTAGTTGTAATTCTTCACGGACAAATCCACGTTTAGGAGCTGTTGAATCTAATCTGTAGATTGCAGGCTTGCCAGTAGATCTTACCACGTTGGAAATTGTATTTGTGGTTACACTCCAGACGGGATCAGTTGCTCTTTTCTTACCACCCTCAAGTTCACTAAGTTCATATACATACCTGAGTGTCACGTAGCTGTCCAGCAGTGACTCACGCTGAGACGCGCCAGCCTGGGACGTGTTTCTCCACGATTGCATCGATGGTTTTCATAGCAATTTCACGCGTGACTTAGTTATTTAACGTGGTTATAGCGTGAGGTAGTCTCGCAACCCATTCCAGAGATATGCCCTTGCTCCGTAATTCTTGGGCATACTGATGTCCAAACAATCGCTCAGCAAGTGTTCGATTAAATCGTGTAACGATTACCTGCTCAAGATGTAACGCGGTGTGTCCGTGTCTGATTTTAACGTCATGTTGTTGCACCGTTCTTTCCGAGGATCAACCTGTAGCAACTGTGGCCATCGCAGGCCACCACATGAATAAATTCGTTCAAACGATGCTGCGACTTCAGTTTCTGTTTTAATTGATAGCTGCTCCGCTTCTTTGTATCTACTTGCAACGTCGACGATCGTCAACGCGTATTTGTATGTGAGCTGTTTACGTGACGTGCCAATGACGTCATGTGGTAAAAAAACAAGATATCTGCCTGATGAACTTCGTTGGGCGTGCTGACATCAAATCGTCCATGCTGAATCGTTTTAGGATAAATTTGCCATATTGCCTGTCGTGACAACCAATCTGCGGCAACGGCACGTGTGACACCTGCTGCATCGGCGAGTTTGCTAATCGTTGATGTACCTTTCCAGTATCCTCTTTGACTATAATAAATCAACTCCATTATTATTAATTATTGGACAATTAATTGCCGGTTCCTACGGCTAACTTACCACTCATCACCGATCTTTTCAACCAGTTCGCCAGTGATTCTCGTATATTTTTTTAGACTTCAACGTATGAATCAACTTGATCAATCCCATTTACTGGAAATCCGCCTGATTTTGGTTATTTATTTTTTTTTTTATTTTTTTTTATTTTTTGTAAAGTTTGATATGAAGTCGGGTTCCAGGACCACAATAATTATATCGCTGAAGATGTTTTTCCCCGGGGTACTTAGCCCATGGCGTTCCTGGTAATTTTCCAAGTGTCTCAGTAATAACACCGCCAGTCACCATGTCACCACGTACAAACTTATATTTTTCTATACTGCATTTTACACGCTTATCTGTATGTGCTCGCATGTTATTTTTTTAATCTTTGTTGCTTTCAGCGTAGTTGTGTCCATGACCGTCTTGCATTGAACACAATATTAACTCATGATTATAAATAATACTGTATTCGTACAAGATGAACGTGTTTGACTTTTTAGCGACACGCGAGCAAACACTGGTCAAGCATGATCCAGTATTACAAATTCTATCTGAGGCATTATAATTGGTCAGTCCGGGTCCGGTAAAACTCAGTTGTTGCTCAACCTGATAATGTGGTTGCTCAAATCGGACAAACTTTATTAAGTGGCACCATCTGTAGATGACCAACAATGCCATAATGTTCTTAAAGAATTTAATGAAAATGCAAAGGATGACGATGATGATAATAATGTAATTGAATTTATCACTGACATCGATGATGCACCGTCCATCGAAGATCTTGATGGGGAGGGTCAATAATCTTGTGGTGTACGATGATGGCGTGCTTGACAAACAAGAAAATCCAGCCAGAATATTTTCACGAGGAAAACATAAAAACACAGATGTCATTTACACAGCGGGACACTCAGATATCCAAAGTGATTAGAGATAATTTTTTGGTTATTTTTAACGGTATTGACACACATACATTGCGAAATATTCATCAGACAAGAGGGATAAGATTCTTCAATAGCTTCTAATAGTCTGGAATCACTTCTTTCAAACGGTTGAAGTCTAGAGAATTGTCAAATTCTGCATACAAGATGACGTTCACCTTCTTGGGTAGAACTCCTGCAAACTGACGTTTCACGCCAAGTTGGCCCGATTTTAAAGGGTGGAAATATCCTTCCTCGCTGCCTTGGTCTGGAACGACAATGGTGAAGGTTTTCACTTTTGCTCGTCGTATCGGATACTTCTGATCAAAGTGTGACTGATATCGTTTCCCACTTTAGGTAAAACTTCTACGCATCGTAGGTAGAGTTGGGCTTCTTGGATCATTGTTGTGTAATGTTCGCATTTGCTATCAAATGGAAAACGGTACTGCTTCGATTCAGTCTCAGTTTGGCATCCACTACGTTCAACAAATACTTGTCGTGCAAATACATATCCAAATGCAAACGATCCATCAGTTCTAAACTGCGATCTTATAGGATTTTCTTTCAGCGGTTGTTAAATCACATGTTTTGAGGATTGCCATCTTCTATCAGACTTGTGTCGTTGAACTTCGCCAACGTGTCAGGTTTCGATACTGCGCAAGGATACAGATGAGTGTTCTGGCTTTTTCACATACGTCAAGAGATGTTCTAGATAAGCTCGATAAGGGAAAGTATCCTTGCTGCTGCTGACCAGTTTATTATGTAAATACAAAACACAACGAATGCATGAATGATGAAAGGAGCAACTCTGGCATTGACGCCTGGAGAACTTTTACTTTCAAGAATAAGTAACTGCTATTCACATAGATGCAATCTTCGTTCTGTCCTTTGATTTCAAATTCGATGGGGGCTGAGGTCGTCAAAGTCGAGACGGTATGAAATTCTACCCATTCGGATTCTTGCATCGTCATAATGGTGGATGGCATGGCAAACAGATCCAGTTCTCTGTGCATCATTTTCTGTTTAATAATCAAAGACAACTAATTCTCAGGTTGTTCTCCTTTTTTAAGTCTTTCTCCCAACATGTTTATGAGCTCTGGAGGTGCGTCTGCGTTCCTTTCTGCATCGTCTTTGCTGTGGGGTATACGAAGAAGGAATGCCTTAGTCATCAGCGTGTAGCAAGCTGAGCATGAGTTCGTTCTTGTCCTTAAGAAAGGCAGGGTTTAGAGGCTAAACAACCTCAACATTTCTGTCCGCGTCTTTTCAGAGGGGAAACGTAGGTCAAGTAAAGTGAAGCTTTACCGTCGGTGATGTAAAATTGGTCGTTGGATTACTGAACGTGTTGAATCTTGTCAGTGACTTTGGAAAGCCTGTTAGGCTGCAAAACTTGATCCAGACTGTGGACTTCAAACTGTCGTGATAAATGGAAAGTCCCAAACGATCGCCTTCTTTGACTTAGCATTGTCGTTTCAGTGTGGTTAACAAGGGATTCCACAAGTCGGTGATGAAGCCTTCTGATTTCTCGAGTGGTACTTCGAACTTGAAATCTTTAAACTTCACCGTGAAAGTGTCAGCCGTGGTTCTCAAGTTTTTGTAGAAGCGTTTTTCCGTCTCTCGAATGTGGTGTCAGTTTTCGGTTGCTACTGGTCGACTTATATTGGAGGTAGACTCTCTTGGCCTGGGCGCAGACGTGGAAGGTGTTGATTCAGGTTCACTCATGTCGTCTTCAAAATCGCTGGCTGAATTTGAGCCAAGACTTCACCTCGTGTGCGAGGCGATATGTCACGTCGTGGTCTCTTACTATATTCTTGTCTCTTATTCAGATCGTGCGATCGTTTTATCTTGATTGCAAAATTTCATTTGATTATGTTTTACACGCAATGGTGCTAGTGCCTTGCCTAAAAGTAATCATTTAACTCTCAAGCATTCAATATGGAAGAGCCTACGCAGAATGAGCTTCTTATCAAGCTATGAGAAACGTCATATGGAGCTTTACTTCAGAGAAGGCGACGGACTACTCCTCCTTTCGAGATAAAAGTCACAATACTTGCTATATCTGTCAGGAAAACTGGGCAACAGAATATCCACAACGTCAAAAAAGAGAGGCAGAGACCAATATACCTGTTATAATTGTCAGGAGAAAGGACACTTGGCTTCAGAGTGTCTTACGAAAAAAGAGAAGAAACAAGAAAAAGAGGAGGAAAAAGAGAGGTCTTCCGAAAATGAAGAAGAACCATCAGAAAAAGAAGACGAACCCTGCGTCCAGAAAAGCAAGAAATGAAATAGAGGAAGGGAAGACAGTGAAGAAGAAGAACCAATGTCAGTGAAGAAATTCAAGTGGAGAGAGAGAGAGAGAGAGAGAGAGAGAGAGAGAGAGAGAGAGAGAGAGAGAGAGAGAGAGAGAGAGAGAGAGAGAGAGAGAGAGAGAGAGAACGAAGAAGAAAACTGACTTGTTGATGTGCTGTGAAATTTCATTGTGATTTTCAAAACAAAAACAAGGAAAAAAGTAAGTGTCTATGTGGACCTACACGCACACACATACACACGTACATCGTTGTCATTGAAACATGATGGGAAAAGGGATTTAAGTTTTACTTGTTTGGCAATCTTTGAGTAATCTCTCTTTCCTATAGAGGTGGGTAGCCCTGAAAAGGACCGTGGGATGTTTGTTTTTCTAACAAACTCATGAACTGGCGAACATATGAGCGTTAACTACCTTATACCCTTGCCACGGCCAAGTCCTACTTCTTCACCTGATACTGTGGATAATATGGTAGTAAACGCTGCTGTGGATGACCTCTCAGGGGTAGTCAGCGTAGGGGGAGTGATAATTGGGTTAGAATGTTTAGCTCCGAAGGTCTTTTTCTCTTGGTTCGAGTTAAAGAAGTCTGATACTTTTTTCTCAGATACCTTAACTCTGCCAAAATGTCTAGTAGTACCGTCACCATATGACTTTCACCGTCCTTCTTCACTGCTTTCTTTTCTCTTTTCTTCCTCTAGTTTTCTTCTTGCTGTTGAATGAGTAAGGCTTGTTTTTTGCTTATTTCTGCTGCTGTAAAACTTTCTACAAGGTACTAGTAACGGTACAGATTCTTGCGAACTGGAAAGAAATCGGCTAAATCTCAATGAAAATCATTCTCTTCTGGAAGTATAACTGTGGTTGTTTTGGTAGCCACCATGGCATCACTCCTCACATCCCTCGCAGGCGCAACCCAATACATCGTCTCCTTAGTTTCCACCATACTCCAACTATGCCGTATCGATTCACTGCGCACACACGCAAGCACACCTTTATACTGCATGTGACGTCACCAGCAACTCTCTTCTGATTGGAAGATAACAGACGCGGTTATTTGAAAGAGAAGGGTTAATAGGAAGAGGCAACTTGAAGGCTGTCTGAAGAGAGTCTAGATGTACGGTCCCGCTTTCAGACGAAGTTTAAGGAAGAGAGGAAGTTAGTGCGACACTACGTACGTTAACTGTCTTTGGTCAACAAACTCTAAAGACACTTTTCAGGGCCACTTCTATACCTCGAAAAGATATATACCTTGCCAACAAAGTTTTTAATTTCATGTTGTTTAAGTTTGTGTTTATGCTAAACATTACACGGGATCAAATTTGAATATGAATATAAGTTCAAGAATGATAGTTTGAAATGGTTTACTTTTCACATTAATTTAACACAGGAGGGTGCACGCATGTTTTTGTTTGTTTTTTTTTGGGGGGGGGGGTGTTTTGTTTTTCATCACCCTATTAACTTCTAGCATAAGTTTGTTTTTAAAAAGATGCATCCAGGAATCATATCGACGTAAAAGCACACGGGCACCTCCGCTGATAAGATTGTTCTGCAAGTAAATTTGATTATGCAGCTTCCCCATGAACATTCATGATAAATGAAGTAAAGAAATATAGAATATATGTATGTTTATATTCATATATATTAATATTATATTCATCAATTTCAATGTTTAGAATTCGTGGATAGTGAAAGCATATAGGATATACAAAATATAGGTCATCAACATTCTAATGCCGCTGATTCAAAATTCCTTGGCCTAAACTAAATACAACATTCAACAAATATATCCCTATTCAGACGACAAGTTAATGATAAATAACTTAAATTTTGATGGATTTATAAACTTCAATGGACATTTTTTTTAGTCCTAGCAACAACGACAACACAATTAGACTGGACTGTCGTATCAGCTAATGCAAAATATCATGGTGTAATAACCCAGACATAATTCGATATAAATAATCGTATAAACTGGTTTACCGTTAATCATTTACAGTCTGAACCAGTCTGGCTACACCCAAACTGAAACGTTCGAGATATGCCTTACTGTGCAAAATTCAACTACTGATGTGGTTCTTTACGATATGTGAAACAATGTTTTCGGTTATATAACAACATAATAGTTTAATCGCGTTATCAGTCCCGCTTACATCAGCTGTTTTTCGTGCTTAGAATTGTTTTTCTAATTCTGATTAACCTTCATGGGTTTTTTCGGGAGGTAGGGGTAAGCGGGGTGGTTTTTTGTAACTTTTTGATGGTGAAAATTGGGGTGTTGGTGCCCTAGATAAGAAATATTACTTTTTGGTTTTATTTTCTTTTGTCTCTAGAATTTCAAAACCATGATAAATTTATAGCGCTTCAAAGCGCACTTTCAAAACATAATGCATTTATGGTGTTTTTAAAATCATTTTTGCAAACGTGTGTCTTAGAGAGAAGGGCATATGGCAAACAATGACCTTTGGCAGTACCTGTGATTTTTACAGGTACACGAGCAATGAGCAGTTTTTTTTATAAGTTAAAACACAAAAAGAGCTACTGTACAAAACATTTTGTTCCCGGGTTCAAATCTATTAACTATATTAAAGATTGCAAGAAAAAGAATGCAAACGGACAATTGGTCCAGCAAGGTCCTAAGTCCAACATTGTGTGCATTTCTTTTAACACTACGTACCTGTACCATAACCATATTTTAAAATGGTTATTTTTTAAGAGCATGGTGCAGCAAATCAGACACATGACAAACGCTTCGCTTTTTACTAAACATGCGAACGAGTGATCACTCGAGCGTTGTTTTTATTTGAGAGCATGTTCCCTTTGTTTTCACGGCGAGGATAGGAAATTTATGTAAATTGTTTTCACCCTAATCCTTTAAAATATAGTGGAATACTGTGTGAAACTTTCATAACACTGAAATGCAGTGTGATACTTTGAGAATTGTTACGTTTCGGTTCGTTTAAAGTAACATAAAAAAAAGAGTGACTACAACAAGCTTTATAAATTTTAACAAAAATAATTTATTTCCCTAGAAAACACGGTGAAAAGGTAAAAATATGAAACAAGACTTACGATTTACGAAGAAGATCCAAATATTTATCCTAATATTGTGAAAACACATAAGTCCTGTGACTAAACAGTTCTAAATTGACGTAGTCTGAATCTCAGTTCCGTTCCAAAATGGCGGATGATGACGTCAGACGAAGGTTAAACACAAATGTCCAGAATTTTCACTGTGAATCACAATTTGTATTGTTCTGTTCCAATTTAGAATTAATTTCAGCAAATGTCTTTGTCCAAAGCCAGTCGTGTGGTTCTCCAGGGAAAATAATTATTATTTAACAGGTAGACGAAGTACAGCTATCATCGATAACAAAACACATGTTGTTCTACATACGTACGAACGAACAACTCTTTCCAGCACAAAAGAATACCTTCTTTTTAAGGTATTTAGAAACTCTATAAGATGTTATGATGTGACTCTCTAAGATGTTAAAATATGACTCTAGACTAGTTCGCAGGTACCTGAGTATATTAAAGCAAACTCATACGTCATTTCATGTACACGCATGAAGAAATCGTGGAGATTTCGAAATATCGCCAACGTAGTATAGAATGTCAACAAGTATTATTAGTAATGACCGTGGTCACAACCAATCATTTACATACCTATTTCCGACTGTTTACTTGAATCGACAAAAACCGTCATGCAAAAATCGTGCTTACGCGAGTCACATTTACGTTTTAAATAAACACGATGTTTCTAACAAAATCTCAGACCCTGCGAACATAATCGTCATCATAAAAATAATTACATTTAATGATATAAAAATGAAATAAAATTGAAATAAAAAGATTTAGAAATAATTCAAATTTTAACACACATGTAATTTAACTACAGGGTCGTAACACTTTCCCCCATAAAGAAAAAAGAAAGATTTATGTAATAAAGCTTTCTTTTTTACCAGATGTAAATTATACATGAGGTAAAAGAAATTACATAAGAAGAACTCTTATGAATTGTACATAAGTGTATATGAAAATGATATTTCTATACACGGGAAATTGCATCTGCAATTAAATTGTCTTTTCCTTTGATGTGCCTGATGTCAAGATTGTACTGTTGCAAAAATAAACTTCATCTCAATAGTCTTTGATTTTTATTTTTCATCCTGTCGATGAAAGTAAGGGGGTTGTGATCACTAAACACAGCAACCGGAGAAGGAGCCGAGCTAATATAAACTTCAAAATGCTGTAATGCCAGTATTAAAGCCAAGCATTCCTTCTCGACTGTTGAGTAGTTTCTTTGGTGTTTATTTAATTTCTTAGAGAAATAACACACTGGGTGTTCTACACCATTTTTGTCATCTTAAAGCAAAACTGCTCCAACCCCAACATCACTTGCATCCACAGATAGTTTGAATGGTTGACTGAAATCTGGAGCTGTTAAAACTGGTGCACTTTCAAGTATGGCCTTTAATCTATCGAAAGCCTCTTGACATTTTCAGTCCAAAGAAACTTGTTTTTCTTTCTCAACAAGTTTGTCAGAGGTTCAACAATATCAGAAAAATTAGAACAAAATTTGCGATAGTACCCAGCCATACCCAAAAATCGCATCAGCTGTTTTTTACTGACAGGCACAGGAAATTCAGAAATAGCCTTGACCTTAGCATCTATAGGTTTAACTTCACCATGTCCCACAATATATCCTAGAAAAGTAACACAAGCACGGCAGAACTCACTTTTAGATAAATTAATAGTCAAATTTGCATCCGTGAGTCTGTCGAAGAACTTCCGAATCGTGGCTAGATGTTCTTTCCAGGTGTTGTTATTGATGATGACATCATCAATATAGGCTTCACAATTGTCTAGACCAGAAGTAATCATATTCATAAGGCGTTGAAAAGTACTTGGAGAATCCTTCATCCCAAATGGCATTACTTTATACTGGTCCATCTGGAGTCACAAATGCCGAAATTTCGTTTGCTCTTTCCGTTAGTGGAATTTGCCAAAATCCTTTCAGAAGGTCGAATTTAGTGACGCATTTGGCATTTCCAATTTTGTCGATACAGTCATCGATTCTTGGCAATGGAAATGAGTGTTTTTGTCCCACTGTTCACCTTCCTATAATCCGTACACATTCGGAAAGTTTTCTCCGGTTTCGGAACAAGAATGCACGGTGAACTCCAATCATTCTTACTGGGCTCTATAAAATCATTTTCCAGTAAATACTGAATCTCTTTTTTCAAGTATTCTTGTTTGAAAGGATTCATCCTGTATGGGTGTTGTTTCCTGGGCTTAGAATCTACTATTTCAACGTCGTGAAAAATTTTGTTTGTCCTTGTAGGCACGTCTGGAAACAAGTGTTCATATTCAGACAATAATTGTTTAAGTTCACTTTTTCCTTGTTTTTGTAAATGAAAAAGTTTCTGGTCTAGATTTTCCATAACTTCCGAATTCCGAAGATTGGTTGTTCCAAGATCAGTAGAATGCAACTGAATTCCTTCATTCAAATCCCCAGTTGGTGGGACAGGTACAACTAAATTAATTGCATGATTTACCTGGCTATTTATTTCAACGTACTCCTTTAACATATTGATGTGGCACAGTTGTTTTGGTTTTCGCCTATCAGGAGTATTTATAATGTAATTTAAATCACTTATTTTCTTTTCAACCGTGTATGGACCATAATATTTTGCCTGAAGAGGATTTTGTGGAATGGGCAAGAGAGCCAGGACTCTATCACCAGATTGAAAACTCCTATCCCTTGAGTTTTTATCATATCTTAATTTCATCTTTGATTGAGTAGAGTGCAAATTTGCTCTTGCAACCTCACAAGCCTTTGACAATTTATACTTGAAATCAGAGACATAATCAAGAAGATTAAGTTCTGTTTCTTTATTTGAAAGAAGTTTCTCTTTCAATAGCTTTAAAGGTCCACGCACAGTATGTCCAAATACCAGTTCAAAGGGACTGAACCCTAGAGATTCCTGAACGGACTCTCTAACTGCAAACAAAAGTAAATGAATGCCTTCATCCCAGTCTTTACCTGTGTCAAAACAATATGACTTCATCATGTTTTTCAGAGTTTGATGAAATCGCTCCAAAGCCCCTTGGCTCTCAGGATGATAGGCAGATGATTTGAACTGTTGAATGCCCAATTCATGCATGGCTTGCTGGAAAATTCCAGACATGAAATTTGACCCTTGATCCGATTGGACAAATTTGGGAAGGCCAAATTGAGTAAAGAACTTTATCAAAGCCTTTACTATATTTTTGGTTTTAATATTCCTTAGAGGAATTGCCTCTGGGAATCTTTTTGAAGCACAGATTGTGGTCAACAAATATTGGTTGCCTGACTTGGTCTTTGGTAAGGGACCAACACAGTCTACCATAATTCTACTGAATGGTTCATCAAATGCAGGAATCGGTTGCAGATGAGCTTTAGGTATCTTTTGATTTGGTTTTCCTACAATTTGACAAGTATGACAAGATCTACAAAACTTGCACACATCACTTTTGATTTTTGGCCAATAGAAATGAGTTAAGATCTTGTAATACGTTTTATTTATCCCTAAATGACCAGCCAGAGGAGTTTCATGGGCCAAACTAAGTATTTCCTGTCTGTAAGGTTTCAGAACCACAATCTGATATTTTACTGACCATTCGTCACTAGCAGGTACCTCGGGAGGTCTCCATTTTCTCATAAGAACTCAATTTTTAATGAAGTAACAGACAGGTACTTCAGTTGCTTCAGTTTCACTAACGGCCCGCTGAAACAAGCAGGAGATCTCAGGATCCTTCTCCTGTTCGACGACAAGCGATTGTCGTTTATCACCCTGATCTGATAAAAGAGAATGAGTATTCAAAAGAGGATCACTATGATCAATACCTTTTGACTGATCCAAATTAGAAGTGAAAGTGACCTCATCAAAAGCCTGACCAATACATGTGTCAGCTAAAGGAATACATTCCTTATCAAAATCATTCTCAAGAGCTTTCTTTGCCATAGCTCTGGTAACTGCACAAGCTGGGAATAAATCAGGGATTTCTTTTTCAATAGGATCAACTTTCTGATCCAAAGAAGGCTTGTCAGTTACAAGTGGATTAACCACAACCTTGTCTCCAGCTAAGTCATTGCCTAGCAACAAATGAATGCCCTCAACGGGTAAAGTAGACACTACACCGACTGTCACAGGTCCTGAAACTAAGTCGGATGACAAATGACAAATGAATGGAGAGGAACATTAACAAAGCCGCACTCTACTCCCTGAATGAGAACACTCTCATTAGAACAGGTCTTCTCAGAAGAAGGCAAAATACCTGAAACTAAAAGACTCTGAGAAGCTCCTGTATCCCTCAAAATTTTAATAGGGATAGGATTGGCCAAATCACCCAAGAGTGATATAGAACCCTTCGACATGAATGGTTCAAAATTCTCCATAATACAATCAGACTGAGGTTTTTCAAACCCAACAAATGTATTGTTTTCAATACATGACCGTGACCTTGACCTCTTAGCAATAAGAGCATTTGGGATAGGTCTATCTTGATTCTGATGCCTATATTTCAATTTGAAGCAATCAGAAATGACGTCTCCTTTTTTCTTACAATAGGTACACGTAGGAATAGACAAGGATTTTGAATCAAGTCTCTCAGAGGCTTGATTTTTAGAATTTGTGCCAGATTGAGTTTTACTGAGAGTCGTATTTGGTTGAAACACCTTTCTATCAGTAGACTGCTGAGTGAAAGATTTGCTTACAGCAGGAACTTTATGAGTTAAGGAATACTCATCAGCAGCAATAGCAGCTTTTTCCAAGGTTTCAAACTTATGCTCTTCAAGATGATTCTTAATGTCACTATGGACACAGTTTTTGAACTCATCAAGTAATACTAATTGTTCAAGACTTTCAAAATCATGTTCGATTTTCTTGACTAAGCACCATCTCTTGAATAACTGTTCTTTTTCTCTAGCAAATTCAACATAAGTTTGTCTAGCATCTTTCCTATAGTTTCTGAACTTTTGCCGATAAGCCTCAGGGACCAATGCATAACCCTTCAAGATGCATTCCTTAACCAAATTATAGTCAGACCTTTGTTGTACTGACAGAGATATATAAATATCTCTGGCCTTGCCACGAAGGACATTCTGCAATAATTGAGTCCAATACTCTCTTGGCCATTTCGAGTTCTCAGCAACTTTTTCAAAAAGAATAAAATATTTGTCTACTTCCTTTTCACTAAAAGGGGGAACTAACTTGATATTTCCTAAAATGTTAAAATTTGAATTTGCACGAGAAGTGAAATCGTGCCTGTCACTTGCCAGCTCAAATTCTTTCATTTTAATTTGCATCTGTCTCTCTCTCCCTTTCTTCTAATTGCATTTGTTTATCTTCTTTATCTTTCTGTAAATGCATTTGTTCTTTTTGTAACTGTATTTGTTCTTTCTGTAACTCTATTTGTTTATCTTCTTTATCTTTCTGTAAATGCATTTGTTCCTTTTGTAATTCCATTTGCCTTTCTCTTTCCCTTTCTTCTATTTATCTTTGTTCCTTTTGTAATTCTATTTGCCTTTCTTTTTCCTCCTTTTCAAATTGTAATCTCATTTGTTCTTTTTGTAATTCAATTTGTCTTTCTTTTTCCTTTTCTTCAAATTGTAATTTCATTTGTTTTTTTTCTTTATCTTTCTGATTCTGAAGCTCGAGCTTCCTTAACTCTGTTTCCATCTTGTATTTCATTTTCAGTTCTATTTTTTTAATGTCAGAGTCTGTCATAGACCTACTGACAGATGCCAAAACTCTTTGGTCAAAAATATTCTTTCCTACCAAATATTGAATTAAAATATTTTTGATTTCTTGTTTTGTCAAGGAAGCTTTTGCTTCAGAAAGATCGTACTTTCTGGCAAGTTCAAGCAACTCATCCTTTTTCAAACTATCCAACTGTTCTTGAGTTGGACTAGAAAGAAAACTCTCCACTTTTGACATTGTGAAAGAAAGCCTGTTGTTTTCACTAAAATTTCAAGCAAAATGGGATTTGAACTAGGGGAATTTAAATTTCAATTTTTAGCCAATTTCATATATCAGCCAATTTCATATATCCCGAAGGACGAGCAACCCAATTTTCTTTATGTTACGTTTCGGCTCGTTTAAAGTAACATAAAGAAAAGAGTGACTACAACAAGCTTTATAAATTTTAACAAAAATAATTTATTTCCCTAGAAAACACGGTGAAAAGGTAAAAATATGAAACAAGACTTACGATTTACGAAGAAGATCCAAAATATTATCCTAATATTGTGAAAACACACAAGTCCTGTGACTAAACAGTTCTAAATTGACGTAGTCTGAATCTCAGTTCCGTTCCAAAATGGTGGATGATGACGTCAGACGAAGGTTAAACACAAATGTCCAGAATTTTCACTGTGAATCACAATTTGTATTGTTCTGTTCCAATTTAGAATTAATTTCAGCGAATGTTTTTGTCCAAAGCCAGTCGTGTGGTTCTCCAGGGAAAATAATTATTATTTAACAGGTCGACGAAGTACAGCTATCATCGATAACAAAACACATGTTGTTCTACATACGTACGAACGAACAACTCTTTCCAACACAAAAGAATACCTTCTTTTTAAGGTATTTAGAAACTCTATAAGATGTTATGATGTGACTCTCTAAGATGTTAAAATATGACTCTAGACTAGTTCGCAGGTACCTGAGTATATTAAAGCAAACTCATACGTCATTTCATGTACACGCATGAAGAAATCGTGGAGATTTCGAAATATCGCCAACGTAGTATAGAATGTCAACAAGTATTATTAGTAATGACCGTGGTCACAACCAATCATTTACATACCTATTTCCGACTGTTTACTTGAATCGACAAAAACCGTCATGCAAAAATCGTGCTTACGCGAGTCACATTTAAGTTTTAAATAAACACGATGTTTCTAACAAAATCTCAGACCCTGCGAACATAATCATCATCATAATAATAATTACATTTAATGATATAAAAATGAAATAAAATTGAAATAAAAAGATTTAGAAAGAATTCAAATTTTAACACACATGTAATTTAACTACAAGTTCGTAACAGAATATACTGAAATGTTGCGTGATACTTTTAAAATATAACGAAATAACGTGTGATACATTACAATTATAGTGAAATGATGTGTGATACTTTGAAAATATACTGATATGATGTGTGATACTTTAAATATAGTTTGGAATGGTGTGTGATACTTTAAAAATATAATGGAATGATGCGTGGTACTTTTAAAGTATCCACCTTCAGACAAGAGAGCGTGATGTTGTTGTTGGTTGGTTAGTTTTAACGGTACTTTCAGCACGTATTTGGCTATTTCGTGTAGAGGATGTTGGAGTTAAGTGCCTTTCCTAAGGACACACTAACCATGTTGGAGCTAAGTACCTTTCCTAAAAACACACTAAGGATGTTGGAGCTAAGTGTCTTTCTTAAGGACACGCTAAGGATGTTGGAGATTAGTGCCTTTGTTAAGGACACACTAAGGATGTTGGAGCTAAGTGTCTTTCTTAAGGACACGCTAAGGATGTTGGAGATTAGTGCCTTTGTTAAGGACACACTAAGGATGTTGGAGATTAGTGCCTTTGTTAAGGACACGCTAAGGATGTTGGAGATTAGTGCCTTTCCTAAGGACACACTAAAGCATCTTAGCCAGGCTAGCTTGGGCTGTAACCTAACTCGCGACCGTTGAACTACAAATCAGACGCTCTTCCAACTGAGCAAGTGCAGCTCCCGAGAGAGAGAGAGAGAGAGAGAGAGAGAGAGAGAGAGAGAGAGAGATCTTTAATTCTGCAGACTACAAAAACTGTTATACAGATTGATAATGTTAATTAAACACAGTGTTACATTATTTCATTTTTTGTTCTTTCATTTATTTATCCGTTCCTAGGTTTTTCTATAACCCCATTAATCCTCACCTGGCTGGTTTGAGAGATAAAAACCTGTATCACTACTGACATATATCTACTGGAAAACATGACTGAAATGCTGTACGCTTGCAAAGTTATTAATAATAAATAAATAAATTGAAGGAAATTGATTACATGCTTACTGTAAATAATTCAAATGTAAGCCAATACATTAACCAGAACAACTCCTCTGTTATTTGTACTGCGAAATTTTCAAGTCGGTAATCAAAAACAGCTAGATAAACACACCCACGTTTGAACAACCTTGTACCAACGCCATCTCCAACGTCGACCCAAAGTCTCTAAATGATGTTTGTCCCAACGTCATTTTACTAATTAGACCCTGCTGGGTCAACTTAACGAGTCAACGTTGGTCTAACTTTGACAATATTGTTGAACCAACATCGGCTAAACGTCCAAATTTTATGATGATCCGCCAGGTTAACGTTGGCCCAACATGTTGGCCTAACAGAGGTCCAATGAGCAATATTACGTTTGGCCAATTTCATTTAGCAACGCTGGATCGAAGTCGCAGACACACTGCTTTCATAACCACAAAAAAAAAAAAGCATCTCAGAATAAAGAATGACTCCTTCACCATCATTCCATGGTAAAAATCAGTCCCTACCATGAATATTTCACAGTAAAAGACACTGCCAAACAATATTTCTAAATTTAGATAGAACCGCTTGGCTACTCCCAACCGGAAACATTTTATTGTGGCCTAACGCCTATGCAATGCGGCAAATTGATATTTCCGAGGTGCGTGTCTGATGATTGACAGTAAAATCCCAGATTGTTCCAGTTGCAGGTAGATCTTGATATGCGAGAAAAATTCGCGTTCGTCTGGTAAGTACCAATTATGCACTGAATTTATCAGATGGAACGATCAAACTGATTACTTCAAACAAATTAGAATTTAACAAATGCATTTTCAAATATGCAATTATTATTATTATGCAATTATTGTTATGGTTGTCTTTTTACATTTGGATTGAAATGTTTGTTTTTGCAAAGTAAATGAATATAATTTTTGTTTATGATATTAAACTTTCCTTGAAACTGCTGTCTTTTTTGTCTCTTTCTCTCTCTCTTTCTACACACACACACACAGATACACACACAGGCACACACACGCACGCACACATACCCCTATGATATGCATCCACATATAAATGTATGCTTATATGAAGGTTGTTAGGTAGGCAGGCAATTGGAATGGCAGGAGTGTACATATTGTTTGGTAAACTGGTGTCTAGGTAGTCACGTATGCTTGTATCTAGGTAGTCATGTAAGCTGGTGTCTAGGTACTCATGTAAGCTGGTGTCTATGTAGTCATGTAAGCTGGTGTCTAGGTAGTCATGTAAGCTGGTGTCTAGGTAGTCATGTAGTTGGTATCTAGGTAGTCATGTAGTCGGTGTCTATGTAGTCATGTAAGCTGGTGTCTAAGTAGTCATGTAAGCTGGTGTCTAGGTACTCATGTAAGCTGGTGTCTAGGTAGTCATGTAAGCTGGTGTCTAGGTAGTCATGTAAGCTGGTATGTAAGCTGGTGTCTAGGTAGTCATGTAGCTAATTATAATGGAATTACGCAGGTTGATGTTTGGCTGGGTGAAGCACTAAACCGATGTATATAATTGAGTGGGACAAGTCTTCCAACTGGACATAATTTGACCTATTTTAGACAAACTGTCTCTATCTTCCATGACATCACACATTAATGTATGCCTCCCATTTGTATTATATAGTTCATTTTAAGTTACTGTTAATTTCATGGACCAAATGCTTCAAAGATCTTTTACGGACAAATAATGTAATTTTTTGTGCTTCAGTGAACCTTTTGGTCCGTGATAAAAGCAATCTATAAATCCCAACTGGTAAGCCGCCTACTACTGTAAACATTCTGCATCAATATACTCCACCAACATATCGGGGTATTGTTTGTATTTTTATTTGTTTATAAAATTAGTATAAATGCTTCGATCTCGATCTACTACAAACTTTGAATATTGGTCCTGTCAAGACCCCAACGATACAGATGTAGCTGATGATGTGTTTTTAATTTACTTTCTCAGTTCAGTAAAACTGGGTCTCTGTCGGAAGCTACCTACGTTGAATGAACACATTTATGTAATGGGAGATGAGTCGACAATTTTAAGTGGGACCATTACGCTGAAATAGCCGTTTCAGTGTCTAGTGACAGATACTAATGCCCAAAGAAAAATGTGAATGAATAAAAACTAACGTCATAGTTGAAGCCCAAACATGAAGATCATTTGATATAAAATGGAGCAAACTTCTTGTGGGTGGGGATGGGGTGGATAGTCGGTGCAAACCCACCACTTATGTTTTCATTGAGGGATTCCAGAAATGGGTCTGCTATAAATGAGTCTAAAGCCCTAAAATAATCATTCTAAAGCCCTAAAATAATCATTCTAAAGCCCTAAAATAATCATTCTAAAGCCCCTAAAATAATCATTCTAAAGCCCTTGAATAATCATTCTAAAGCCCTGGAATAATCATTCTAAAGCCCCTAAAATAATCATTCTAAAGCCCTAAAATAATCATTCTAAAGACCTGGAATAATCCCCTGGAATAATCATTCTAAAGCCCTGGAATAATCATTCTAAAGCCCTGGAATAATCATTCTAAAGCCCTAAAATAATCATTCTAAAGCCCTAAAATAATCATTCTAAAGCCCTAAAATAATCATTCTAAAGCCCTAAAATAATCATTCTAAAATAATCATTCTAAAGCCCTAAAATAATCATTCTAAAGATCTAAAATAATCATTCTAAAGCCCCTAAAATAATCATTCTAAAGCCCTGAAATAATCATTCTAAAGCCCTGGAATAATCATTCTAAAGCCCTGGAATAATCATTCTAAAGCCCCTGAAATAATCATTCTAAAGCCCTGAAATAATCATTCTAAAGCCCTGGAATAATCATTCTAAAGCCCTAAAATAATCATTCTAAAGCCCTGGAATAATCATTCTAAAGCCCTGGAATAATCATTCTAAAGCCCTAAAATAATCATTCTAAAGCCCTGGAATAATCGTTCTAAAGCCCTGGAATAATCATTCTAGAATAACCATTCTAAAGCCCCTGAAATAATCATTCTAAAGCCCTGAAATAATCATTCTAAAGCCCCTGAAATAATCATTCTAAAGCCCTAAGATAATCATTCTAAAGACCTGGAATAATCATTCTAAAGACCTGGAATAATCATTCTAAAGCCCTGAAATAATCATTCTAAAGCCCTGGAATAATCATTCTAAAGCCCTAAAATAATCATTCTAAAGACCCTGAAATAATCATTCTAAAGCCCTGGAATAATCATTCTAAAGCCCTAAAATAATCATTCTAAAGCCCTGGAATAATCATTCTAAATCCCCTGAAATAATCATTCTAAAGACCCTGAAATAATCATTCTAAAGCCCTAAAATAATCATTCTAAAGCCCCTGAAATAATCATTCTAAAGACCCTGAAATAATCACTCTAAAGCCCTAAAATAATCATTCTAAAGCCCTAAAATAATCACTCTAAAGCCCCTGAAATAATCATTCTAAAGCCCTGGAATAATCATTCTAAAGCCCTAAAATAATCATTCTAAAGCCCTGAAATAATCATTCTAAAGCCCTAAAATAATCATTCTAAAGCCCCTGAAATAATCATTCTAAAGCCTTGAAATAATCATTCTAAAGCCCCTAAAATAATCATTCTAAAGCCCTTAAATATTCATTCTAAAACCCTGAAATAATCATTCTAAAATCCTGAAATAATCATTCTAAAACCCTAAAATAATCATTCTAAAACCCTGAAATAATCATTCTAAAGCCCCTGAAATAATCATTCTAAAACCCTGAAATAATCATTCTAAAGCCCCTGAAATAATCATTCTAAAACCCTGAAATAATCATTCTAAAGCCCCTGAAATAATCATTCTAAAACCCTAAAATAATCATTCTAAAAAACCCTGAAATAATAAGTTTCACCATTGTTATAACTGAGTTATTAGAT
>JAECUM010059799.1:0-20382 GCA_016617855.1 Megalonaias nervosa
AGTGCTGATAGTCATCAAAATTAGTTTCTTGAAAAATAACATTTTGATTCAAAAGATGAAACAGCTGAGAACCTTCCATCTATGCTATCCATGAATCTTTGTTGTCAAGTGCTAAACATCTGACAACAAATGAGCATTATTAACCCAGGCTTATCAGAAAATTTGCTTTAAAAAAAAATATACTGGTTTCCGATATTAGAAGAAAAAGAAAAACTAATATTTCCTCAGTGGGTGTTCACACCAGTAAAATTACATGGAATCATATCTTGTAATATAGTAAGTAACTATTTTATTAAAGGAAAATACACAATTTTATGTAGATTGTATGCTGGCAAAATGGGGCTAGATTCTTGGGACAAGTGTAAACTTGTGTAAGATGGCAAATAGATTGTATGCTTGCATGATGAGTTCAAAAATGGGAGTGAACTTATAATTCCCAAATCAGCACTCTGAGGTCTAGGATGAACAGAAATGTAACTATAACTTGCAATGAAATTATAGAATCAACAATTTACTAACAGAACAATATAAACATATAAAACTGAGTTTCAGTGTTGATGGTTATTGTTTTGGGAATTAAATATCCTTAATTTTTCAACAAAAAAAAAGGAACTCTTGTTTTTCTGTGAATCAACAGTAACTCAAATATATCCACATTCACATGCAAGAAGCAGTAACATAATGCACAATGTTTTCAGAGGTGCACATGTGATATGTGTCAAAACCTCTTGGAGTAATGTTTTTTATGATCTTTCAAAGGTTGGTTATCTTGAAAATAAGGGTAACTGATACAGAAAAACAAATAACTTCATTAGAAAAAGCATCCCCTTCTTATGTTTTCAGAGGTCCCTCAGTGCTTTGCTCTGTCGCTTATACTACAGTCTGTTATTTTGGACTTCCCTGAGGAAAAGTTATAGAGGGAGATGTGAACCATGTGACCAATTGATAGCTGGATGCACACAAGGATGCATGGACAAGTGAATTGATATACATCAGCTATTACAATATATTCACAAAAATGCCAATATAAAACAGGATCTATGGAAAAATGAAGATATCGATCTGTAGCCACGGAAGTCATGCTGGATTTGAGAGCCAAACATCGCAGGTTCAATTCCTGCCCAGATCAGCTGCTGTTGTGCATCTCTTACCAAGGACTGTTAATCTCATTGTTTTGGCACTTTATGTAGCCTTCTTATGCTGATGTCCTGTTTAAATAACAAACCAAACAACAAAATAAAATCTCTTGCCACACATGTACAGTGTGACCCCGCTATAGCACGCTCTGTTATAACATGAATTCGGATATAACATGATTTTGGCGTGGCTCCTGAAATTTCATATACAGTAGAACTTTGATTAACCGTCAGTCTCTGTTAACAGCAGGGCACTGTACATCAAAGTATTACAAACAGGTACATGTACATATGTAGATATTATAGTTTTTTGATGACCCGGTCTATTGGACAATATTTTTAATGTATATATTCTATGGTCTGTCTATTCTCATATCCGTCATGGTCTCGGTCACCTCGCCCTGACGGATAATCAAAGTTCTACTGTACATGTATTTTTCACACACAACAACGTTTGTTTCTTTCTTAAAAGTAATGTGTAAAAGTTTATTATCATTTTGGGGAAGAGATCGTGTATGAATTCTAATACAAAATGATTGTGGCGTGGCTCGTACAATTTCATATACATGTATTTTTCTCATACACGGAACAAGACTTTTGTTCTTAAAAGTACAAAAAATAATTTGCAAAAAGTTTATTTTGTTATCACGCTGGCTTTGCCAATGTCTCAAATTGCAATTTATTTTTCCTTACTGGCAACAACTATACCATCTGGCAAGGTTCTTTTTGCGACATCATTTGCCATTTAAACTTTTATGTACAACCTTGGGTTTCTGAGTAATGAAATTCAGATTCACCATGAAAGGAAGTCACAAACTTGATATAAAATGCTCTGGAATTTATTTATTGGTAGATAAACTAATTCTTTGTTCATACTGACAAACCCTTTTAACAGTGCATTTTTATATCATAATCCGCTTATTCAGACATCAGGCCTGAGTACTGTATGTTGTGAGATACCTGCATTTTTTATTTTTTTTGTTTTTGACATTTCTGGTAGCAGAGGTCAACCGGATGAGGCACTATCTTATAATGAATCTTTTGGATAAAATAGTGTTGGACTATTGGCCACTCACTAGTAATTATTATATTTTTTAGACTGGCCTTTGTATGGCTACCAGAAATGTCGCCCAAAAAACCCAAACAAAACAAACAATGGACATCTACTTGTTGGTTTATCCAAAAGTCATGCTACCAGGACTAGCATACACTCGACCAACTTTTGAAAACAGGAACAGTAACTGCTACATTTGAATAAACGACAGCTAATTCCTTTTGTTTTTAATATGTACACAGAAGTAAAAATGTTTTGCTGAAACTATCAAGAAAACAGATTACCGGTACCTTTGAAGCACCGATTGTTTTGTATAAATACTAAGCAAATGAAAAAAAAAAAGGGAATTCAGTCTCAATATTTATCAATTATTTGATGTTGCCGCCACAATAAGAAATGGACATCTGTTTGGTCCTTAGCGTAACTTCAATAACTCATGTACCCTTATTATAATCTTCAATGAAAAAAACAACAAAACTTTCACTAAAGGAACTCAGCACCAAATTTAAATAAAACCAATGGAATCTTAAGGATTGTTGCATTTTCCAGAGTGACTGGAACACGTTTATTGTGCCATGAAAGTTTCATTTTTACAGGAAAAAAATGTATGCTTTTGGTCGATACCAATGGTGGTAATCTTTTGAAACTATATATATATATATATATAAATAGATGTCAAGTTAATTGAAGATTGGGTATCTTGCAAAGATGTTTGTTAAACTTTTGAATTTGTTCACGTTTTCATTTCTGTATCAAATGCCTCTGGGAAGCCTGGGCAAGATGACAGGCCAATTTAAGCAAATGTACATGTAGCATGTAAAGAACTATAGTCGTGTGCTATTTGCGACAGTTGTAGTAAATTTTTAGTGACAATCAGATATAGATCAAAATGAGGACTACCAAATTTTTTTATACGTGTTGTATTTTCCAACAGGATGTGAGATATACATGAATTTTATAATGTGATCTATACTCAAATTCACTGATTTCTTATATATATGTACAGTACTTAATGGATTATGGATTGTACTACACAAATGAAAGTTGTTAATATACACATGTTTTTCAGTAAAGTTTATCATTATTTAATCAAAAGCATGTACTTTTGCACCCCCATTTATTACCCACCCACCCATGGGCTATATTTAAGGTAAATGCATCATTTTCTTCAGTGAATGGATTTGGTTGGTTATAACACAGTTCGGTCTATAACAAGGTCGGGTCTATAGACCCCAACCACCGTGTTATAGCAGGGTCACATTGTATTATGGATACAAAGTTCAAAACTTCAACCTGGTCATATATAAATATATGCAAACCATGTTTTAAAAACCAGAATAGTAAAAATTATTTCAAGTAAAGATACTAGATGTTATTCCAACAGGCTGTATGTAGTTTCTTACAAGTCATATCCAAGTGCAAATTACACAGATCCTGGTCTACCACAGTGCATCTGCATAATGTGTCAGTAGATCTAGGTCTATGCAGTTCTATTAGGACTAATCAGTAGAACAAACAACATAGATACCCTGATCTGACAGCCATTCTGCCTTGGCAGATCAAGGTCTATGTTACTTGGAGATGGACTCAACTTCTAAGTTAATATATAGATATGGCAGGAGAGAAAATATAAACATATCTGGGAAAACCAGAAAGGAAAAAAAAAATTCATCAGCTCAAAATGGCCCATAACTATTAGGTTTTTACAATATTACCACAATGAGTATTGAATAATTTTACTTTATGAAGCTCAAAATCTAGCTATACATGCATAAATATAACATGCAATGAACTCTGGATATAATGAAGCAAAACAGTTAACATTAAATGCCAGCATTTAACGGGTTCTATGGCTCACTTCTAAAAATCAAATTTAAAACAACTCATTAATCATCCATTAATCACCTATCGAAGTGAACACAATACATCTTTTTCTCTCTAGCATAGACATGCAAGGAATAAAGCACAATAATTTTCTTGGTCCACATTTTTATTCATCCAAAGTGCTTTGGTGTAAACAGTGAAAAATGTGGAATGCAGGCTAAGGGGAAAAGCATTCAACAAAAGACCTTATGGACAAGCAAACTTTTCCAAACCAATTAACATGCCAATGGACTTTTACTCAGAAATCATACTTCAGAGTATGTGTACCAGCACAATATCATGGTGAAAATTTTACCAGTGTAATTTAAATGTATGCAGCAAATATGCTTCATACAACATCTTATTCAATGATTGACATCATCAGTCCAAAACAAGCATATTCTGGGAAAGATGTATAAATGATCAAGGTTTTTGATAATAATAATAATAATAATAATAATAATAACACCATCCCTACAGCTACTCAGTTAAGATGATACAGCTTCAATTTGGATTTGCACAATAGTCTTTATAATTTATCCACATTTTTTGTACACCAACAACTTTATGCATAACAATAAATGACTGGCCAAGATGTGTTCCTCTCTCTAAAATACCATAAGTACTCATTTTATAAGTCAAGTCAAACTACAAACAATAAAAGGCCTGGATCTGCCATTGTACAATGTGCCTGCAGATCAGGATCTATGTTGCTTGTTCTATATGGTACTTGTTCAAACAAAATTGGGCTCTATTCTAGGATGCATGACTGAAATAACTGATCAGATAAAATCGGGGTCTATTTTTATAGGCTACGTGACTACAGGATTCACACTGAAATGCTTGATAGGATATAATCAGGGTTTATTCTAGGATGTGTTATTGCTGGATTCACATTAATGTTTGAAAACACTGCCCCGATAAATCAACCAAGTGCATAAAATCATACATGATATTTTCAAGCCCCACTTTATGGGTTATCATTAAATCATTTCTACTTTCAGAAAATTCCACCCTTTCTTTGAAAACTTAAGTGGAATTTCCCCCTAAATTATTTCTTTAAAATGGACCCTTTTAAATTAATTATTTTGTGCTGAGAAAATGAATTTTCTTAAAAACAAAATCCCCATATTACACATTGCACATATTATCTTGTCTTATATAGAGTAACCCAAATGAAACAACCAGTTTTATGGATGTTTTGGATTGGATCAGGACGGCTACAACACAGACATTTAACATACATTCTATCATTGAAATAAAAAAAAAACTTTACTAAAAGATAATACAAATTTCTCTTTTCTGAGAAATTTTACATATAAGAAAATGAAGATGACAGTCATCTGTAATGGTAAGCACCTACGGCCACTTGGCCACCTGCAGCCCCTCTTTAGAAGAAAGCTGATCAGGCAAATTGTCATTTCACTTTGATACACTGATAAAGATAACTTGATATGTCTTTCCCTAACTTTGTTATGATGATTCCTCCCTTTTTCTTCCAATGAATAATGTATGATCACTACTTATATTGCCTAAACAAATTAATTTAGGAGCAATATAAAGTGTTATAATGTACATGTATGCTTTGTAGTAAAATTTGATACTAATTAAATCACCATATCTCTCTACAATTATGACTTAATCTACAAGATTTGTCAAGAACTTTCAATAATTCACGTATTGACCTCTCTAAAATGAATGTGTACTCTAGAATGATATACACTGTTTTTATACTGAGGGTTACAGATCATTAATTTTATTAATTATTTGATCTTTTATAAGGTGCAGGAGAGTGCTGGCATGATGACCATTTTTCTTCCTTTATTGACAGTGACCTTGACCAAGACTCCCTGATCAACAGGCTTCTACCTTATTTAACTAATATTATTTCTGCTGAAACCATTCTTCTTCCTTCAGCCACAGTGACTGTAATTTGTTATTTCAAAATTTACAGGCTTCTTCTTTACCCCAAGTGCAAGCCATCCACAACACTTGGTCCAGGTATATGATGTAGAACTAATGTTATTGTATGGAAACCATTTGAGTTCAAACCTGCAAAATCCCACATCTGAGGCAGATTTTCTAAGGACTAAGCCATTGGTGCGGTGTATCAATAGAGTAGACCACTTGAGACTGTGCAGGAACAAAAAATTGTAACAGACAGACTGACAGACATCAAAATATTATACACATTATGTGGGCATATAAAATTATACTTTCAATTTTAAAGAGTATTTCTTCTGCATAAGCCATTTTAAAATTTGATCTTCATCACTTAAAAAAGTATGCATAACAAAAGCCTGGTGGATTTAAGTACTTAAGCATCAAGGTCAATGCATTGTACCCACAACATGAACTTAATTGTGGTTTCAGTGAAAACATTATGTACTACCATTATGGTCTTGTATTTATGTATTTAGTTAATTAATAAATCAAATCTAAAAGAAATTTATACATTTTTTGCTGAGGCTCCTTGAAGTTTACTTTATTGAAATTAGTTTCATACAGTTCTTTTGAAACTGGTCACCTGAGAAATAATAATAACAATAATAATAATAATAATAATTAAAAAAATGTCATAGTAGTGGCAGTAGTAGAAGTAGTTGTACTGGTGGTAGCAGAATCCTACATTATACCTGTCTCTTCAAGAAAATAGTCCACAGATGTAACTTTCTATATTATAGGAGGATATAAGAGGAAGTCAACTAGGGAATGTTGCATATTAGACATCATGTGTAAACTGGTTTTTTTTCCTCAATAATTAAATCTAGGTCAGAAAAGAAAAGAACAACAAAAGCCAGCTAAGCAACCAGGCTTTTATTATGAAATTATTGCTATTTCCTGTTCATCTACCATGGTTACCTAAAAAATTAATTGGTAATTCTTTACATGTGCAGGGTACAATTGTAAAAAACCAAAAACATTATTGCTAGTAGATAATCAAAATTACATTTAATCTTCCATTATTGAGGGTTTATGGCTCAGATTTCCAACAGGTGATATATATATATATATATATATATATATATATATATATATATATATATATATATATATATATGCACACACAAACACATTCACTAACACAAATATAATCTAACAGGTCAGAGAGTTACAATTCAGTCCAAGATGGAATAGAACCAATGTCAAAAGTGACAGCAACTACTGACGTGCTCTCATGCACCAATGTACCAATGAACATGGCCATGTGTTCATCCCCAAGCAGGATCGAACATGGTCAAAGTTAAGGACTCAAGATGCACAAGAACTAACTTGTGAAGCCAACTCACTGTGGCTTAACACTCAGTAATATGCACAAACCTACAGAATTTTCTTTTGAGGAATGCAAGGTCTATACATTAAATAATAATTATAAATTGACACTATATAAAACTGAAGGGGAAGTACTAATTATCCCTAGTTCTCATGCACGAGTATCCAAACCAACATGGCCATGTGCTCATTCCTCCCAAAATGGATTAAACAAGGTCAAAGGGAAGGACTCCAGGTACACGTAACTCACATGGCAAACATACTTTAACATTCAGCTGTATGCACAAATCCATTGGATTTCTATTAAGAAAATGCAAGGTAAATGCATGCAAGTATATATATATATATATATATATATATATATATATATATATATACACACACACACACACACAATACACACAAACACAGGGCTGATGGAAACAGTACCATATAACCTCTATCATGGAAATCCCTGCCGCTGCATAGGTCGAAAATAGATTATTAAATTTTACTATTAAAGCGGGATGTTCAATAACCAGCTCATTGTTGTAAAGAACAAATGAAAAAAGCTCGTTGCAGAATGAAAATTATGTTTATAATTATTGCTTTCTGCTAATGTACACAGCAGCAAAAGTACTGCAAATGACATATCTTACACAAACCTTATGCTTAATTGTCCTCTCTGTAGGCACTGGTAGGGCATGGTCAACTTTGGAGATTACTGATCAACAGGTCTCAATGATTTAGACCCTTGGTCAAAGTATGTAGCTTCTCATGGGTCAGTGGTTCTTTCCGGGGTTTTCCCGGGTTATTCCTCCACCACTGATAGCCTATCTTGTGCTGAAAATGGCGTTAAACCGTACAAGAACAACAACAGCAACAAAGTACGTGGTCTTGAACAAAACTTACTGTGCAGAGACTATTATTTTCTTATTTGACTTGACATGATAGTGTCTGCTGACCTTCGTACTGTAGAATTTAATGGATTCTTTGCTACCCTAAAGGTAACCAATCCACCAAGTCTGATCAAGGAACATATGTCCTGAAAATATTTTACTCTGCAAAACCCATTTTCTTTGAGCCACAAATATATAGATTTTTCACCTTTTGACCCCCAAATGATAGACCTCTTCCATATATTAGGTGCAAAGTACATGGTTTAGAACTTAAGTCATTATGCAAAAAACATTTTCTTCTTTCAGTAAGAAATCTTGAACTTTGGACTTCAAAGTCAACAGGCTTCTGCATTATCCCAAGTGCAAGCTGTACACAAAGTTTTGTCCAGGTATGTGATGCAGAACTATGTTATTGCACAGAAACCATTTTTTTCTTTTTTCAGTCAGTGACCTTGATCTTTTCATTCCCAAAATCTCTTCTTCTGTACACCAAATACAAGTTATTGACAAAGTCTGATAATAACAGATGGAGAACTAGAGTCATTGTGCAGAAACACACTAAGGAACAGACAGACAAACATCATAAAACAATTACCTCCTGCCTCATAATGGATGTATAAAAATGAAGGATGTATAAAATAAAAAAACTGTCAGGTTTTAAGCATTTTAGTGTGTGTGTGTGTGAGTGTTGATTTGGATTTTTACTGTAGCTTTAAAAAAAAATTCAGTCATATCACTATGATGTCTGCAGTGTGGCAGTTTATAGTGATGTCGATCACTAGGGTATCATGCCAGATATGTAGCATCATGTCCCACCCAGACACATTATCCTGACACCAGGCTGACCCATCCTAATACAAAACCTCTTAATGCTGAGTACCTTGGCAGCTGTTAGTACCATTTTTATAAGTCTCTGGTATGACTCGTTCCAGGTTTGAACCCACAACCTCCCACATCTGAGGCGGACACTCTAACCACTAGGCCACCAGAGTGGTCTTAAGCATTTTAGTAATTTCACAGCTAATAATGACTTTAAAATGCTGATGAAAAACAAAATCTAGAGCTATACTGAAGTGAATTTTCTGAAATCTTAATGCGTGTAAAGGTAAATGGAATTGACAAAAAATGCTCCTATGAAACATCTAACAACAGCTCATTCACTAATATATATATATATATTCCATAAAGTAGAATAAAAATTTTTGGGTTAAAAATCATACCAACCTTTGTAGAAGAGAGAACAAGTAACTAATGTCGAGGAAAGCAGTCTGTCATTACATGTATTGTTAATACTCCAATATCTGTCTGCTATGGAGCTTCTATTCAACTGTCAGTCTTGTGAAGTTAAAGGTTTACCTCTCTTATAGCATGCTAAATACATTACAGGCTTCAATAAAGGGAAGTCATGATTGGACTAAATTGCCTGTAAAATAACACAACATTAACTTGCTTTTAGGATCATTATTCTTAGAACCCTTTTCATTCTATTGTTACATTTCAATAATATTACATAAAATTAAGTTCTAACCATTTGGAGGCTCTTAATTAGGTCCCATACTGCACCACTTGACATCTAACTTTTATTTCCTGACATTAAAGGAACTTAATACATGTCTTGAAAACAAAGTTCTCAGGATGTTCTTTAATGTGTGAACACAGTTCAATATTACACAGAAAAAAAGGTGCACAAGCTTAATCCAAATTTAGTACAACAATCAGAGGCCTATAAACCTAATAAGGATTGAAAATGAAATGCTGCAAGTAAATAGGTACTGAATCAACTGACACCTGCATCCTTTGTATGAAGACAATTTGACACAGCCAATCATGGCATTTTTTTTAAAAAGGGAAGTGCAAATTAGAGGAAATTATTGACAGAATATCCTCATTAGTCTACACATTTCTATTCAGTCTGTATTTACCCTAAAGTATGACAGTATTACAAGCATATCACTTTCAGGCAATGATGATGGTCAATGTGTAATCAGTATTAAGATTCTGTCAGTCATAAAACTAAACCAGTTATTGTACAATGGCAGAAACGTTGCTGAAATGTGTACTCTGAAAAGATAGCATTTCTTGCACTCATTTACACTGTTTGAAGGTGCAACACATACCATACTTATCCAATGATAAGCCCTTGCTTGATGATAAGCCCATCTTGATTGACCTAAGTTTGGTGATATGGCTAGGTTTAATAACGAGTCCATGCTTGATGATATGCCCATGCTTGATGATAGACCCATGCTTGATAATAAGTCCATACTCGACGATAGGCCCTTGCTTGATAAGTTCATGCTTGATGATAGGTCCATGCTTGATGATGGACCCATATTTGATAATAAATCCATGCTTGATGATAGTCTCATGCTTGATGATAAGTCCATGCTTACTGATAAACCCATGCCTGATGTCGAGTTGTGCATTATTTCCAGTAGACTGGTCTACTGTCATATTTTGTACAGAAATGCCTCACTACAAAACATTTTGTGGTACTCAGCTCTAACTTGATGAAGTTCATGCTTGATGACAAATCTACCCAATTTTTAAAAAAGATCAGAAAATATTTACTGTGACACTTTGTCTGATAACAAGTCTATCAATTGCTTTTTTTTACAAAATTTTTTTTATAAATAGACTGGTTCCCTTGGTCTTATTATTGGAGAAATACTTAGTATACTGTGAAACACTTGTTATTTAGAGTAGTGCACATTGTTTTTGACACCTCTGGCAAATTAATTACAGTCCTGCTATTTCCTCACAGGAACAAAATAACTGAATGGTCACTTATATAACACACTGAACTCTGTGTAATTCCCAATATTGGGCAATGGTCCAGATTGTTCATCTATTAATGGTTGATGTAAATACTAAGTAATTTTCTATCTACATGAATTTACATCTAATATAAAACCAATTAATAAAAATTGATGCATTAATATGCATGAAAAGATGCTGATTCATTAATTGGGTGTTGCTTTTACAGCACATCATTACAGGAAAGTCACATCATGCTGTGGAAATTGGAGTAAAAGAACCTTGTCTAGGGGCACACCACAGCAGCCAAACTAGGCTGATTCCATGAAGAGTCTTTCTTGATGACTTGACCTTAGAGGCACACCATTGACTATATTATACAAAGGAAATGGGAGCTAATTGCCTTTCCCCAATGACATGTTGAGGTAGCTAACCTGTGATAGATAGCCAGGGCAAGTATCGAGCCCATAATACTCGCATTTCTATTCTGGTGTTCTACCAACTGAGCTACAATGGCTCTCTCCATTCGATAAAGGAATTTCCATGATGCATGTTTAAACTGCATGCCAAGTCTCATAAGGACAAATACATGTGTAGTGTACTTCACTAGTCATTTTTTCAGTAACTGACAGAATGTAATTGTTAAATAATGACAGTAAAATGGCATGATTAGGGCAGAGAATCAATAAGTTTACATCATTTTTTACTAATTGGCAAAGCAACTAATTCCTATTACCAGTTGCTACTTTATTTGTGAATGCGAATGTGCTAAAATTATCATTCATTATCTAATTTATGAATTTGTCCTCTGACATTTATTATCAAGCAGTACTAAATCTTCACTGGTAAACAAGAAGTTATGTCTCAGAAGTAAGAAAGAAACAAAATGGTATAAATTTTAACTATATTCATGGTTGTAAAACACATATACCCCCAATGCAGAGTGAAAAAGTCTAATATGATGAAAACTGCAGTTAGTCATCTACATATATACATACAAACATTTAAATTCTAACTTGTCAACTTCAAGTTCTCATGGTTTGCTACATCATGCTAAAAAAGGAAAAAGTTTAAAAAATAAGTAAAATAAATAAAAACCTTGTAATGGATTACAAATTCGATCAGGTTACCAACATATAAATGTGACTATGCCTATAAAAAATAATTTGTGTATCTCAGTTGGTTTTTGTTAACTCTGTGTGTGTGTGTGTGTGTGTGTGTGTGTGTGTGTGATTTGGAATTTTAACACAGCTTTAACAATTTTCCACTCATATCGCTACGATTTCTGCAGTGTTGCAGTTTATAATGATGTCTAGCACTGGGGCATTATGCCGCAGACATGTAGCATCATGTCCCACCCAGTCATATTATCCTGACACCAGGCCGACCAATCCTAACACTAACCACTTAATGCTGAGCACCAAGCAGGCAGCTGCTAGTACCATTTTTATAAGTCTTTGGTATGACTTGGCTGGGGTTTGAACCTGCAACCCCCCCACACCAGAGTAACAAAGTTTTGGTCAAAACGTTCAACATGTGGTTCTCATGACCTAGTGTCTCACCTGTATCAATACATACTTCTCAATGTAACAATAATCTTTCAGCAGGTGAAACAGGCAAGAAAGGAACTCCTCATATTTGGTAGGTGACACCAACTAGTTATGATTGATATATACTGTACAGCGGCAAATATGACCGTAATAAAAGGAAACATTTAAAAGTAAATGACAAACTCAGTTAACATGATGATTTGATCTGTAACAGTGCCAAATGAACTAAAGAAACATAAGGTATCAATACTGTACATACCCAGCTGGTACTGCATGTGAACACTGTTTAAATGACCATCTGTTCTGTGTGAAATCAAACAGCCATAAAACTGTAATGACAGTCTGGAATTTGAATAGTTCACAGGTCAAAGACAATCATATAAAATATGGGTTTTCTTCCCTGGTGAATAAAAGATCTTTTGTAAGCTTGGGTATCCCTTAAGGCAGTTAACAGTCCACAACCCTAATTTTCTATTAGCTGCAATACAAGATACACTGAAATTTCCTCAAATTGCTTTATATGGAGTTTTGGGGTGGAGACTGGTGTAAAAGTACAGGCTTGAATGAGAATGGTGAATAAATGAGAGGGTTTTTAATGACTTCTTAATTGGTACTCTTCAAATACTTTTGAGAAGTAAAGTATGTCTTGACCCCTAACTGTGCAAATCTGAAAAATCATTCACTTTCTCAGTGAACAATTAATTCAGGTTTTACTCCCTATATCTACAAGAGCCATATACAACATCAAGTGCCCCATGAAGAGTTTATAGATGGCAGGAAATTCCATAGGTTATTGTGTCTTGCATGACATACCTATACACAATACTTACTTTGGCATTGATATGAGTAAAGGAAAATACTGCAAACAAAAACTTACTGGCATTACATTATTGCCTTGTCATTTATTACAAGTAAAAAAAACTCACATTCAACCATATTATACAAGAGGCATTGGAATACTTGGGAACTTAATACAACAATCCCTCTCTATAAGGCACTTCAGGATTACACAGTTCCTGTTATAAGGTGGGTATGGTCATGGATCCCACTGCAGTATTAACAATGTATAGTGTACTTTATTATTATTATGCAGTATATGATATGGCTTCCATAGGCAGTGTTATAATGAGGGAGTACTATATGCGTAATCTATTTCATAATAAAGCAGTACACAGTATGGCTGCCATGGGAATTTTTGTAATAGGGAATACTGTATGTATATTGTAGACTGCTCTGGTGGCCTAGTGGTTAGGGCATCCACCTTGGATGCAGGAGGTTGCGGGTTCGAACCCTGGCCGAGTCATAACAAAGACTTCTAAAAATGGTACAAACAGCTGCACTGCTTGGCGCTCAGCATTAAGAGGTTAGTGTTAGGACTGATCGACCTTGTCAGGATAATGTGACTGGATGGGACATGATGCTACATGTCTGCGACATGATACCCCAGTGCTTCACATCATTATAAACTGTGCAGACATCATAGCAATATGACTGAAAAACTGTTAAAGCTGTGTTAAAAATCCAAATCACACACACATGTATAATGTATTTTATTATAAGACATTACTGTATGGCTCCCATGGGAAGTATTAAATTGATGGAGTTTTGTATGCCTTATCTATATCATAACAAGGCTGGAACTGACAATGAATTAATTCATATTTTCTGATTATAGTATTGTGAACACCAATTTTTGACCATTGCACAACAAGGATTTTCTACTCTGTTTTTATTTCAATTAAAATCATATAGTATCTTTAAGATCACATGATTCTAGTTCTATAAAACTTTCAAAGCTGAAGCACTACAGGCCAAAGTTTCAGTTTGGTTTTAGTTTTCCAAGGTCAAAGGCATAAGGACTGAGGGAGTCATTCAAGTGTTACCAAGTATTCCATTGACTGATGTTTGAGGTTCAATGTTTATTGTATGTAAAACCCCACAGTGAGGCTTAAACATAAAAACATCTTATAAGACATGCACATAATCTGGAATCAATAGCTAATTTGTGGATCAAGTCATCACCTACTGTGTTACATAATCCATCATATTTGTGTGATTTGAATTTGTAATGTACCTGTAAAAAAAATTTCAGTCATATCACTACAATGTCTGCAGTGAGGCAGTTAATAGCGATGTCTAGCACTGGGGCATTATGTCACAGACACGTAGTATGATGTCCCACCCAGTCACATTATCCTGACACCAGGCCAACCAGTCCTAACACTAACCTCTTAATGCTGAGCGCCTAGCGAGGCAGCTGTTAGTACCATTTTTAGAAGTCTTTGGTATGACTCGGCCAGGGTTTGAACTCGTGCTCACCCCCCCATGGATGCTCTAACCACTAGGCCACCGGAGTAGTCTAACAGCAGAAATAAAATGCTGTTCAAATGTAAGGTATTCATTTTTCTATAGGCCAAAATATAATATATCAATCTGGATTCAGATAGTCAATGCTTAATGAAAAATTAATCATTGCTTTGTAACAACATTACTTCTGATCTGTATGCTGCAAGTGAAATTTAACTGAACTATTTTTATCTTCTCATTAGATTGGCTGATGTTTTGAGTGTTGTCAGGAAATAGGGGACATCTAAAACAAAAAATCAGGAACCATGATACAACCTTCTTGCATTAGAAAATTTGTGCTATAATGAAGTGTGTTATAGCAGTGTTTCCCATGCATTATTATTATGGTAACTCAACATCATTATTGATACCAGCTCCAAAAAAAATGACAAGTCAAGAAGGCTGATTTTACAACCCTCAAAGACTTGAATTGTATATATATATATATTTGGTAAACATCATAAATTTAGTCTGCTGTAAAGTTCTAGCTAGAGAAATGTTCACAAGCATAAAATTTTATTAAGATATAAAACACAAATGTTTTACATTTATTTGCACAATTTACTGCTGTCTAGACAAACATGATTTAACCAGAAATTTATTTACAGATAACATTCAATGCCCAGCTGCAATAGTTGAGAAGGTGACTTAAACAAAACCTGACTGGATAAAGGTAAGTACAGACAGGCAATATGCCCCTATCAGAGTTGTGGTCGGTATGTATGTATGCACAGTTCTGGCTATATAGTACAGACACAGAAAAATAAAAATACTTGGGATAAACGTAACCAAGTGTCGCGTCCTCAGAGCACTGTATAATCAGTATATTTAAATATTTTGCATGAACAACTAACAATGCATACAGAAATCTTGAATACGTTCAAATTACAACATTTTATTACACTAGAACCTGTCTTGAGAGACCAGCTCTTTAGCCCAAAAATTATGGTCTCTCAAGACAGATGATCTCTCATAACAGGTCACAATGCTACATAATCAACACATTTGTGCATTGAGAATGTGGTCTCTCACGACAGGTGGGCATACATAGTAGTGGTCTTTCAAGACAGGTTTTACTGTATTTAGTAGTTTACTTCTGCAATAAGCACAGTTCATGTTTCATGATGGTGTGTTTGATCAATATTAACTATGCCACTGCTTAAAGTTCTAGATATTTCATGCATGTATGAAATGATAGCAATTGACCACACAATCAAATCTAGTCATTTAACTAAACACAATGTTCTTCAAGAGAGTCTCTGCTCACCAAGCCATTTGATGCATTCAAAAAGGCATAATTAATATCCTTATGATTAAGATTCAGTCTGGTTTGTGGTTTGCTGTGTTCATGAAATGCCCTATTGAATAAAACCAAAAATTCACAATTAGTTCCAAACCTGGGAATAAAATACTCAATTTATTAAATTCTTATCTCAAGCTCTTTTGCTGGTGTGTTGACTGTGCTTATTTACATGTTGCTGTATGGAGTATTGACAATTCTTACCTCATTTACTCTCCCTGTATTCTCTAATGGCTTGACTGAATGTGAAATGAGAAGTAAAACAAGCAAACATCCCTCCTTTATCCTGTTTGATTTTACTCTATACGCCAGAACATTCATTTCCATATCAACAAAGCTCTTTCATTCATGTCAATTGTGACTATGCTAAACTGCAAAAATATATAATTTTCCATAACCTACCCAACATACCAAAACAATCAATAGAAAAAGTGAGAAGTATTTGTTTCCATACAGCGCCCGCCTAGTGATGAACACAAGATAGTCTATTCAATGAGATTACATCAAAACAACTATATACCATGCAAAGAGGAATTCTTTTACAACAAAGTCATTTAGTTCACAGGTAATTTCATCCCTTTGTTTTCCCACACTCTTGTAGACAGTCAAGCTGGTTGAGTCTTTCTTAATCTACTGGTAACTGCCAAAATTTTCCTGTCTGCTTATACCCCTTTACATTGTTTTTCCTTCTTTTGTTTGTTGGATAAAAAAAACCAACATGAATTCTTTGCCTCTCTATAGATTCCCGAGTCTAAATGTTGCACTTTTGTTTTAAAAAATTGATCCATGTCTCCACTACTATTAATCCTGTTGTTACCATTAATGGGTGATCCTAAAATATCCATCTCTATGAAAATATTAATTTTTCTCCAGTTGATGGGTGATAACAGAATCTAAAATATTGAACCATTACATGTATTAACTAAACTGCAAAATCACAGGTAACAAAATTGTCTGTTAAAAGTTCAGTCTCAATTATCATAAGAGTTAAGAGCAACTCAATAGAAAATTTCATCAAAGAACTTTTTTCTTGTTTTGTTGGTTTTAAATGCACTTTTTATACATTACTGCCTATATCATGTGCAAAATTGGGAGCTAAGTGCCTTTCCGAAGGACACACCAAGGCAACCAACCCAGTCTGGCATGGGTGGGTAATGAAACTTCAACCCTTGAATCACGAATCCAACACTCTATCACCTGAGCTACCACTGCTCCCTTGTCATAGAAACTTTAGCAAAACCCGATATGTCTATCTGATCCAAACCTGATACATATATTAGATCAATTTAAATAGGTACTGGCAATTATAAAGTGTTATTTGTTTATGTCTGATCACATGTATAATATGTGTGAATCAATTATCTGATTTTCTGTCTCAGTAGGGACTGATGTATGTATATTTTATTCGTTACATCTGTAGCTGCAAATGAAATTGCCAAGTGATGGTTTTGCAGATCATGATTTCTTCCAACAACAACAACAACAAAAATGCAACTAGAAATTTTGTCAGTATGACATGGATATCCCTAACAATATAATGCAAAAGTCAAACAGGGACATAGTTCTGTAAAATTTGCCAGAAAGATGCTAAACCTGACCAAGGTCATCTTGAAGTATGTTTTACACCAAATTTAGTTTAAATCCATCCAGTCCTTCATAAAGTGTTGACGAGAAACAAAATTTGTAATGAATGTGATTTGATCAAACAAGGTGCAAGGTTATGTGATAGACCAGCATAAGTAAACTTTATATCTCCCTCACACATCTGATGAGGATACCAAAAAACAAATTCATAACAAAAGACCAAAGTGGGCCTGAGAGCTCTTACCTAGCTGACATCTGCCTTTTGATTGAATACAAAAACTGTTTTCTAAAGATATCTGGGTTGTATGTTGTCAAAAGTTCTTCAGATTCTGTTGTTATAAAAATAGTTGCTTGAAAGTTTGTTCATTTCTATATTTTCATCCATATTTGATGGCAGATCAGCATCATTTTGTTAAAAACTAGTGTTTTCTTCCAAAACTGGTTCAATTCTGTTGAGCAGTTTTTATGAAATCATTTCAGGTTTTTATTTTTATTTTTTTGTAATGGCAGTCAAATTGGATGGTAGATCAGCACTATTTGTATAAATATGAAAGACCTTCATTTCAATATGCTTTGCGTTAAATTTGGTAAAGTCAGTAAAACGGTTATGGAAATATGAAGTCATTAAATGATTTTCTAATTTTACTAATTGTAGATACACTGGATAGCAGATGATCCTCATTAATTTGTAAAATTTAAAAACTGTCATTCAACGAAGCTTTTCTGTCAAGTCTGGTAAAATGTTGTAGAGTAGTGTTGGAGAAGTCATCAAATGGTTTTCTTTTTATAGTAACAGCAGGCCATATTGGACTGCAGATCATCATTTATATACATTAAAAGGTTTTCAAGCTAGGATGTTTTCCATCAAATCTGGGAACAAGCTGCTAAATGTCTTTCTGTTTATAGTAACAGTGGCCATATTGCATGTTGGATTGGCCAATTTACAGCCATGAAAGGCCTAATTCATGCTGTGATAAATTTCTGTGAAATTTGCTCAAATTCTGTTGAGTAGTTAGAGAAGCTGATTTGTTTAAAGGTTTTTAATTTTAGTACATGTAATTGTGGCCATATTGGATGGTGGACTTGAATCATTTATATAAACCTCAAATATTTTTATGACAGGATCTTTTTTGTCAGATTTGGTCTAATTCTGTAAAATGTAGTTTCTGGGGAGTAAAACTAATTTTTATTATGCAATACTTACCTGTCATGCTTAGATAATCTATTTTAGTGCTGAAAATACACCATTTGTTTAATGTGAATACATCTTCCCACAAAGTGGAGAAAGTCAGTATGACCTTTGGACCCTTTGTATAACTCTGTTTGTTGAATGGTCATTCAACAAGAGGGTAGATATAACCTGTCACCTTTTTCACAGACATCAAAGTGGTGTGGGAAGAGGGTATTTGGCAATAGCAACAGGTAAGTATTGCATAATTAAAATTAGTCTTACCCCAATAAAACTATATTTCTCGTTCATGATGGAGAGGACCCTCCCATCATCTGTGATGCTTGACCAAACCCCTGAGCGAAGACCTAGACAAGCACCTACTAGGACATTCAGGACAGGGATGCACAGCAGGAGAGGAGTTAATTTTCTAGAGATGTCCTCCACTTTTCCTTCAGTGGGAAAGGAAGGAGGGTTAGAGAACTTCCTCATATGGGACTTGCAGCAACCTGGGAACTGTGGACCATACGAGTGAGGAGGAAGTCTAGCAGGAGTTTGGGGGTTGCATCTGCTTGAAAAATTGTGCATATGGTGCCTGAGGGCAATTTACCTGAGTGAAGGTGAAAGATTGATGCTGATGATTTTGCAGATCTTGAGAAGCCACAGTAGGAAGGAGTCCCCAAAGAGGTGCTGAGCAATTAGAAAGTCTTTCCTGTGGTTAAGTAAGACCTTCAATGAATTCAATGCAGCATCATGGCAGATGTGCAGAAATTCTGCCCATAATGCCATGGTGGCAGAATGCACATGCCAAGATGTCTCAGCCATAGCTTCCAGCATATGTTGTAATGTTGTAATACGCCTGGATTCAAGAAGGTCACTCTGAGCATGCTAAAGGAAGTAGCTAAGAATAGGTTGGCATGAGAAGCTACGGTTACAAGTAACAGGGTTTTCTGCTCCACTGCATCAATTGTTTTGATGGTAAGGTGTGCCCAAGCTCCCGTAGAAACACTCACTTTGGCTGCATCATCAGAGGTTTGATGGGTCACTTCGGGGAATGTACCTGGTAGCTGGAAGAAGAAATAAGGGGTCTCAATGTTGAAGGAGGAACAGACCATCCTCTACATTGTCATGTGATATTTTGGCCTTGCTGAAACCTGCTTGAGTTAAAAATGCCTGTACTCCCATTATGTCGAAGATGTTAATCCCTACCGGCTATAGAGAATGTAATTGGTACATCCAATATAGTTCTCTATCTTTCCCAAAAATAGTGCTACTGGAGAGCTCTGGATCAGATTTAATAATTCTATTATCTGATATTTAACACAATCTATGTTGTGGTCAGATAAATTATAATGCTTAGACAGTGTGGAACCTTTATGATTATGGATATCCCTCAAGTGCTCTTTTATTCTCTCTTGGAATTCCCTTTTAGTCTCACCTACATATTGTTTACCACACACTGACATAGCAAAG
>JAECUM010059800.1:0-26577 GCA_016617855.1 Megalonaias nervosa
CACAGTTATTGCAAGTTGATCCTGGCAAAGAATTTCTTGGAGTAGTATCATCGTTGATGAAGAAACATAACGTTAAAATCAGACGAGGACATACTGAAATTCATCGTGATCAGGCAATCGTTGAACAATTTAATAGAACACTTGCCGAGCGGTTATTCGGATATCAATATGCAAAGGAAATATCTACTGACTTCAAAGATAGATCTCGTGAATGGGTTGCAAGATTACCGAGTGTGATAGCTGCGTTGAATAATGAAATTACTCGTGCAATTTCCATGAAACCTTCTAATGCGATCAAAAAATATATATATACCCCGTAGCTATAACGGACAAAGACATGAATCTTTCTCTCAACCAGTATTAGGTAATGTTACAGTTAGATATTTATATGAACCTGGCGAACTTGAAGGCGGTAAAAAAAGAGCAACCGATCCTATCTGGAGCGTGACTACACATAAAATTTCTAGCGTAGTTAGATCCACTGGAAGACCTGCCATATACAGACTAGATTCTACTGCCCCTCAGCGTGGATTTGTACGTGAACAATTGCAAGTAATTCCTGAGGATACGCAATTACCACCAAGCTCAATTTTGTAAACGTCCAGAACCTCGACGTCGATTACAATCAAGACAAGTCAGCATTACATTTTTATGTGTATGACCAAGATCACTATTAATTCTGTCTACGGTAAATTGTCTTGGATTCGAATACTGCCATGACATATTACAGTTGCAACTTGCGCAATTATTATTCTGTAACTGTTTTAGTTTTATAATAAATTCAACATCAATATCAAAGTCATGATTATTTTTTTTGTTAAACTGCTTATAACCAGATAGTTTTTTTCTTATTACGTCATTATTAACAGTTTGATCATTATTTTCTATAAAATTCATAATAACTCTACTCAGTTGCGATATTCTCCTGACCCTAGAAACTGCGAGATAGACTAAATTCGACCATTCGATCCGATCATCTACAATCCAGATTTTAGTATCAGTTATAGTTAATCCTTGTGACGAGTGAATCGTTATAGCGTATCCTAACGTCCACGGTGATTTATTCATACTCAGTGCATTCTCAACGACATTAATATCGACTAAAATAATATCATTCAAGACAAGATTCTGTATCCTTGGTGGAACCAAGACACCAGGAATTTCAACGTCAATATTCTGTCGTCGAGTATCTGCTGGGCGATAGCACAAAGGTACAGGTAACGTTGGAAATTTTTCTTTATGTAACAAAAATAATTTATCCTGTAGTTCATCACGAACTATCTTTCTACTCGCGACTATTAAATCAACGGGATTCCATGAAGTCCAAAATTCATTCATAGAAGTTTCTGGAATTACTCCTCGCATTATCTCACATTGTACTCTGTCTGGCTGAAGTCTGATTAACTTTTTAAATTCCTTCAGCGGTTCATCGATAGCTCTATGGTCATCATTTATTTCTTCATAATAATTTACGTTATTCTTCAGCCATTCATGTGGAGACTGTCCAAGAAAGGGTGGTGGTTGACCATGATCGCCGCACATAATCACAGCAGTATTCTTTGTCAATAACCAATCAAGAAATGTTTTTAGTGTTTCTAACGACACCGTGCATATCTCGTCCCATAATATATACCTAGGTATATATTTTTCACCCATCCGCGATGGGGTCCACGTGTCTCCGCACCATCTAAAGAAACTATGGTATGTACATGATTTTATTCCTCGTTGCTTTATTTCTCTAGCAAGTTTATGTGTAGGTGTCAAAACAATTATATCTAAACTATTATTTATAAATAAATTAATCGCACGAGTTGTTTTACCTGACCCTCCACACCCATTAAGATAAACAGTCTTATGTCTAGATACAGGATCATACACAGATGGTGCAGATGACTTTGATGTTTGATTATTATTTTTGTAATATGTCTCCACAATTTCAACATCTGCAGATTCAGAATAACTAAATATATTTTCTTGTTTTATTCTCCATGTCCCCCATTCACCATTACCGAGTTTTAATAAATCTTTATATTTTTTATGTACATAAAATGAATCCGTAGCGACTCTGAGAGCGTGACGAGGAAATTTATTTATCATCGATAGTAGGTTTATCGAAACATAAGCTAAAATCGAAGATCTTAAATGAGTAATCTGCGGTGACTCGCCATCAAGGTAGCTCACAATGGTACCTAGTTTTGTTCCATCTGATAAATAAGCATTACATCGGTTTATAAATGTGTTTTTCTCCGTTGTATCAGCGATTATAAAATCTAGTTCAGCATCGTCCATAATCAATCTTGTACACGCTTGTTTATAATCGTATGAACCACCTTGAGTAAATTTACCGATTATCTTTCTACCGAGATCCTTTGCAAATTTCTCATCATGTTCATTCCTGCATTTATTTATTTTAATAATATGATCTTCATCAATATCAGGGAATTCTTTTCTGGTATCATCGATATTAAATCTGTTCGGTTCTGGTAACCAAACTTGTTTCTGTGAATTATACGATATAATCGCTTCAGTTACTCTCAACGATATTAAAAATCCAGCATCAAGCATATATCGCAATAGTACTATTGGAACCCAACATCGCTCTGAGAAATGTCTTCCAAACCAAGCATAAGTAATCGGATGGAGATTTTCTGCAAATTCGAATAATTCTACATGAGCAAATCCGGTTAAGTCAACATCTGGTAAATGTCCGTTTATTGCAACTCTGGTCATGTCATGTGTAGGATGTCCGAATCTCTTAAAGTATTTAGAACATACTCCATATCCAAGAAAACTTCCAGGATAACATGCAGCCATATCAACTGAGATAACATCATTATAATCGTATTTGGTGTTCCATAATCCACCGTGACCATATTCTACACAGCTTTTCTTGACATCTTCAAGGAATTCTGATCGTGTCGTTTTCCATGAATTTTTCTCCTGAGCGAAATGGGCAGCAACCGATGGTACGGTAAAGCAGTTATTCAGTAATTGTCCAATTATGACATCATCAGAGATATATTTCAATGCAAGATGTTCCATTTCTTCATGAAGAAATTCTGTACGATAAATATCACCGTTAGGCCGTACAAATTGATCATAATGATTATACTCAGAACTCTGAAATAACCAAACAGAAACAGGATCGGTTTTACTTATATTTTTAATAAAATCAAATATATCACCATCATAAAACTTAACTTTTCTATCTCGTGAAAATATCGTTACAGCATTAGTCCATGCATGTGCATTATGATCAACGATTGTTATAGGGTTTCCATTTTTTATATATTTTGGTTCGTATAATATCTCTCCGGTTAGTGTTTTTACTGTTATTGGAAATCTTAATAGCTTTTCTAGTTCAGCAACATCCTTAATAGATGCACCAGCATCTTTAACCGACTCTGCCCATGTGTTTATTTTTTTACGTCTTAAATCAGTTAAGCCATTACCACGTATCGCATTTGTAAAATGCTCTGTAACTCGTTCAGCTACGCAGTTTATTCTTGATATTTTCATTGGTTTGAGATCCGCAACATTAGGTTTATCATTCAGCGGAAATATTCCATATACAACTGCAGTTGCTGGATAACTCTGTATATAGTAGGGTTTATCAATGCCAGTAAGTATTCCGGGTTTAGATTTATTACTCAAAAGAACAATATTACCCCCGGGCTGCACACGGACGGGATCACGCTTATCACGAATAATCCAAATATCTTCTTCTGTATTTGCAATAAATTTTATTAAAATAAAATATTTTTGATTATCAAGGTGATTAATAATTACTTTTCCTCGTTTGTCATTCATCATATTAGTAACATTTCCAACTCTGAATATTGACCATGCATGAACTGCACCATCGTCACGAAATTCCTTTTTTGCTTCACGAATACGTTCGGTTACCGTTAATGCCAGATCTTGCATCGAAATACTAAGTTTATATTCTGATAGTCTGTCAAGGTCAAATCTAGCAGGGGAAGGTTCAATAACGGATAATTCCTCCATATTATAATTAGGGCAAGTATATATTTAATTGAACATTAATCTTTTGTATATGATTCAACCAAATCAATGCCACTGGTTAAAAATCGGTTATACGTCTCCGTGTAACAGATAATGCGTGAATGAATACTGTAGTTATCATATGCAATGTGTCAGAAATGGAAGTCTAGGACCAAAACCGTGTATTGTGTGTAGTGCTGGAGTGCGAGGAAAAACTCAATTGTGCGCGCAATGCGGTGGTAAAAAGTACAGAGAGTTAAAACGATATTACGATAAAAAAAATAACGCTGACTCTCCTATAAAAACCGAAGAAGATTATTTGGCTAGATTTTCAAAAACAATGATTTAGACAAATAAATATTATATATAAATGGAACAAAATGAGTTTGTGTCACATCCAATCCTTACTAATTACGAAGCATCTCGAGAAGGTGTGATTAGAAACTGCAGATTGAAAAAACCAGTAGGTAGTGTTACCAATACTGGTTATCTTAGATTACTGTTAATGGCAAGAAAAAAAATTATTTATCTCATATATTTACCTACGAGTGTTTTTTTTTGGAATAATCAAGGATGGGTATGTGGTTGACCACATCAACGGCGATAAGCTTGATAATTCGATTTCTAATTTACGAGTTACTACACAGAGTCAAAATTGTAAATTCGGAAACACAGGAACGTGTAAATTATACAGAAAGAGAGCTATTAAATCTATAAACACAGAAACAGACCAAGAAATAACTTTCCCATCAATGAATGCGGCTGCCAAATATTTTGACATAGTACCACAATCGGTACAATACGTGGCAGAAAATATACAGAAATCTTCCTTTTCCAAAAGATTTACACAAAAAATAAATTTTCAATACGTTTAGTCTACCGTATTTTTAATGTTACTAAATGATTACTTGATACCTACTGAAACGTTAATTTTCCCAAGGGTTTTGTTTAGCCATAATTACAGTCACTGACTCTGTCAGGGGTCCACCTTCACCGCTTTCAGCATTGACAGAATCAGATAGCATAATTTTTCTTAATTGCATTACACGATTATCCACAATCTTTTTTCTTTCGTACTCGTGAGACAGTTCAGATTTAATATTTTCGATAGAACGTGCAAGAGGTGCCAATAGCTTTACCTGATTGTCGTTTACCATAGCTAGTGATTCAAGCATGGATTGATAAATTAATTTTATAAATCTGTAGTTTGAAGATAGTGTATATTTATTATCAAATTTTCTCTGCTGCAGTAATTCAAAATCGCACATAATTTTCTGAGGGTCGAGATTATCAGATATTTTTATTCCGTTATGTTTTAGTTTTTTAATAGCAGAAATAATATCATTAATGTTTTCTTGGTTCATTATATATATTTATTTTTATATTTAATATAAAAATAAACAAAAATATACAGCGCGGGATGACATTCGGTCTACCATTCTATAGTTGTATCAGATAAACCTGATGAGGTTCCGAATCTTTGTTTAGACATTTACCCCCCAAGAGACCCCTAAATATCCGTAACCGAAACTTTAGAGGCTCAGAGGGGTTGTCTATACGTGTTATTAGTTTACCCCCGAAAGAATTCCTAAATATCCGTAACCGAAACTCTAAGAACTCAGAGGGTTGTTTATACACGTGTAGGTCTTATTTTAGTGACCAATCAGATTCTGTTTATTGCCTTACAAGAATTCCTAGATATCCGTAACCGAAACTCTAAGAACTCAAAGGCTGATTGGTCTTTGTGACCTGGAATCTCATTAGGTTTATTTTTAGTTTGCGATTGTGTCTTTTGGAATGGCCCTTGTGTGGGGTACCCCTTTAGTGAAGTCACAAGGTCACGACCTCATATCACCCCCCGCTGTATATTTTTGATGAGATGATATGATGATGATATGATGATGATGATGATGAAATGCCGTCTTCACGCCAGCACACCAACCCATAACGATCAACCAATGGGTAATTCACAAAAGTGAATCCACCACGTGTTGACGTAGTGGATTGGTGTACTCTGAAGACGGGGGTGGCTGGAGCCCCCAATAAATTACAAATCTTAGCATAAAATCGCCCCCCGCAGACAATTTGTCCTTCTTGGGTTTCGAACCATGACCCTCCGGATGAGAGTTTCTACACGCTATCAACTGAGCTATCGGACATTGTTATAAATACATATTGAAAAAGTTAGTATGTGTTTACCAATAACCTTAACACTATGTCAGTCATATCGTTATTCCTAAAAACTATAATATTCTTAACAAAAACCACATTTTTCTGTCTAAAATGAGATTTTATATTTCTAGTTTCCAAAATATATATAATTCTGTATAACACTGAGTCTATGCGTGGGCCGTAACAGCGGATATTGATTTAGTTATATAGCGGTTCTTAAAATAACTTTACGCACAGCTGTTATGGAATAATCAATATGTAGCCACAGTTTTCTAGATTTCATTGTGCACGGATTTTATGTAAACAAAAAGAATAATTATAAACATCCGGATATTTTTTTTTGTTATAATAAAAACGCTCTATGAGCGTACATACAGGTCTATATTTAGAGATTCGTTCCTCGTGTCCAAAATGTTTCCTGCCTGGTCAGTGAGTTTGAAATTTATTCTTGTCAGAAATGGATTATGAACTCGCAGGTAAACGGGATTAATTGGTTCAATTACAATTAACCACCCTGGTGGATCTTTAGGGCTAAATGAATATAGTATATACCCTTGCTGAGCTTGGCTAGATTTAGAAAGATCTACCTGATAACTACCTTCAATAACATCACATACTAGATTGACTGCAATTGTTGTTGTTATGTTTACAATGTCCGGCGATATATGTCTACCGGCACCAAAGGGATTGTTATTGTGTTTTAGTATAACCGGTGGTGGGGCTATTTTTCTCCACGATTCAATTACTCCCGGATAATATTCTTCAATAAGATCATTTAATGATTTCTTCATTTCAGCGTTATTTAAATCTGGTATAACAAATGTTTGTAAATCTTTTTCTGTTATTTTATAATGATCAAGAAATACTTGTTTAGATTCTGGATTTGTGTAACTATTTCCATCGAGTTTAGTCGCAGTGTTTATAATACTTCGATTGACGATGTATAAATCGAATAAGATACCATTTAAATGTTTTATTAACTCGATTATTTGCTGCTTTACACTTTCATTATACTGTTGTGATAATGAAATAAGTAAATTTCTTAAATCATTAAACGTTTTATCGTATTCGGGTTTAAGAGTATCTAAAAAATGTTTAATAAATCTTACATCAACAGTATAGGAACTAATCTTTGTCCTGGTGTCTATGTTAATAATAAATAATGCTTTATTCAACTTGGGGATCCTTTTACCGTCAAAATCGGTAAAGTAATATCTATCGTCGTTTGGAAATCCAAATCTTGTATTACTCCATGGTTGTTTCCCTCGATATTCTGGACTTTTAATGAATTTTTCTTCACTCGTTTTAAACTCATTTTTAGTTGGTTCTGAAACTCCATTATAAACAGGTGCGACTTCAGGCCATCCTAAAACGGATCTGATCGAACTCTGATAAATATCTACGAGATAATCAGGAGAATTTATTTCAATCGCCGCTGATAGTGTTGGTTCATAAACAGTAATCGCTATTTTAGATTCTTTCCCTGTGATAGATTTAATTCTGCGTTGGAACTCATCATTAGTCTGTTCTATTTGATAACTGCCCGTTGAAATTCCAACAACTTGCCAATCAGGTGTTCCATCCGGTTTATTTTTATTCGCGAATACCAGTGAATTATTTGCTGGTTGTCCACCAAACGGTTTTGATCTGATATTAGGCCAGCTATGATAAACTCGTAATTGCGCTAGCGCTATTTCCTTTACTGGAATTGCAGTCGGAAAATTAACGCTAAATTCAGGATTGGTTGAACTTAATGATATCATAGTAGTTTTTGACGGCGTTGTATTAGCTACGATCTGCTGTAATAGTTCGCGCGACTCTGACATTATTATTATCGTTATTATTTAATTCTCCATCTTTCCGTCACTAGAGAACGCATCGCGTTCCACTATGAATGCTTCATCGTAGGTTTTCATTATCGTTACGAACTCCTCATCAGATATTTTACCATCACTGAGATACGCTGAAATATACGAGCATAATTTAGTGTATGCGGCTGTTGCTGTGTGCAGTTTCATTATATACTCGTTTAGTTTATAATTCGTACACGTAGATATTTTTTTAGAGATAATACTGAAAATACCTGCGCATGTTGTTGCCGTTGAAACTATAATCGTTACAACTGCAGGCGCTGTCATCGTTATTGTTGATAATAATAATCCAGTTCCAGCAATAACAGCAGAAACCGAATATACCATTATATCAATAACAACCATACGACGACGATATTTTTTTACCTTTATCGTGTAATCGTCGATGATATTTTTTAGTTTGGTTTGACACTCACATACTTGAGCGTATCTGTGACGTTGAACGTCGATAAATGACTCTTGATTCATTATATTTATCTAGGTAACTAATTGAGGAGTTTCGGCTACAAACTCAATACACCACCAATAATCTGCTGTGGTTAACTTTTTATCATCCGCTATCAGCATAAACGTTTCTTCAGCATCTTTATTTAACACTATAGACACAATTCCAGAAAAATCATCGGTTGAATAACGCCATGGAAATGTGGTAAATATAGTAAATTTTTCAGCACAAAATACAGATAATCTGTATACACCAGTAACCTCTGCAATGTGTTTAAAAGTGTTATTTTCCGGTGTCCATGTTGCTTTTCCTGATGCGACTGTGTACACGATATTAATGATCTGCTTGTGAGGAATTTTAACGAGATTAGTTTTTTTGAATAATGTTAGGAATACCACTAATGATATCGTTGAGTCTTGCGTTAATGTCAGCGAGATTAATAATAACATTTGGTGGAGTTCCAAAAAAGTCATTAATAGATCTGTGTACATTTCTATGAAAATTTAGAAATGTTTGTACATGAGTAAAATATTCAGTTCTAAATGAAGCAATTCCATCATTAATTGTCGTTAATGAAGTCGTTATTGGAATTTCCCTATCGTCGACGTATTTCTTCGTTGCAGCGTCAAAATCTGTTTCTGGTGTTCTGAGATTATTAATACCATTATTATTCATGTCGAGAAATGCACGCATTATACCACCGCGCACCGACACGTACTTGGATTCTTGATCATCGACGTATTTTTTTGTTGCTGCGTCTGTATCTGCGATTGGATCTCCAAGATACGTAATTTTTCTTCCTGACATAATAATATCACCGGTAAATACATCACCAGTTTTCTTAACATAGTCGTTAACCGACTTACCGGAATCCTGTATTTTACCCTGATCAGTGAAAGTAACGACATTATTAACAACCGCGTTGGGAATTCGTACAAGAACATCTAGTAGTTGTATATTACTCGTTTTTAATCGTCCTTGTTTATCCTGAAAAAACGACGACTTCATTTTGATCCACACTCGTTATATTTAATAAATCATCGATTTCATTTCTGAGCTGATCAATGGTTGCATATTTAGATAAATCGACCTTCTGAGCTCTACCTGATGATCTTCCGTAAATATCTACCATTATATTTACTGATATCAGTTTAAGTACTATGACGTAACGTAGTGAACGCGTGTACGACTTTATGAGGCGGTGCTGTTGATTTTGATACAGCATCAAGCATAGCGAGGGTTTCACGGCCGCATATTGGAGGATCAGTTATTTTTTGTGTTGGTAGCGTTGAATACCAGATTGGAGCAGTATTATTGCTAACGTAATAAAGAAATTCTTTTGGTGGTGCTAATCCATACGAATCGAAATAAATAATTCCACGTGGATCAATTGCATATGCGACCCAGTGCGTGCCTGGGCCAGAATTTTTATCGAGATTAATAATACCGGTTTCATGTTGCATTGCAACGGTAGGTAATTGATCGCGCATAAAAACACCTCTGAAATTTTTTATTTTTAATTGCTTAGCAGCATTAAGTAAATCAAAATTGGACATGGGTGCTATTAGTAAACTGTCCCTGGTAATCTTAGACCCTTTCCGTACCAGTGTGGAGTCCCTGGTAATCTTAAACCCTTTCCGTACCAGTGTGGAGTCCCTGGTAATCTTAGACCTTTTCCTTTTTTTTTGATTCCTTGTCCAGTTGCTTTCTTTAACGCCATTCCAGCAGCTGTTCCAACAGCACCTAGCGCAGCTGCCTTTGCAACGGCTGGTGCTGCAGCTGCTATTAATGCTGGTATTGCTGCGAGAAGTGGAAATATACCACCCGTTTTAGCGATGTTTTTGATGGCGCCCGCAGAAAGATTAAGTTTAACGCCTTTATTTGATTTTTTAGCATCATTGAAGTTTTTAAACTGACGTTCGGTCAACGATAGTTTATTTACACCGGTCATTTGTTCTCGCTTTAGCGATATTTTTATTCCACAATTATTTTTTGATGCTGATTGCAACCTTTTAATCTGACCAGGAGTCAGACTCACACTAACGTGATGATATGACATTATTAATATTATCCTGATTTTAAATCAGGTGATCTAATTACATGTTTTCTACTGGAGCATCAATAACTCTCATTCGTCCACCAACACCTTCGAGTAACATCGATTTATCGCTGAGTATAACAGCAATTGCTCTGTAATTAACAATAACTCCTGTTACCACAAGAGCTCGAAGATGAATATCTACAACAGATTGTCTGGTTAAATCTAAATGTTCTAGAGAAAAGTAATAAATCGGATACAGCGATGTAAAATCTAACTGCGATATTTGTAAACCAGTATCAACATTTTGATCACGACCAATGAACAACATTAATCGATGATAAGCCCGTGCTACATGATTTTGATCTAAATTTAACAAAATATCCTCGGATGGTTCTTGATGTCCATTTATCCTTAATGAAATCTCAGAAACACCGAGTTTATCAAATATCATGTGACTATGTGTTTGATCGTTTACTCGTACAGCATTTTGAAACGCAATAAATATATGTCTTGGTGCAGAAACACCTTGCTGAGAAGCTATCTGCCACGTAAATAAACCATCAATTGCACTCTGAACAACATCTGTGGTCATTGTTAACCATGACAACGTTGATTTACCGCCTTGACTCATAAAAGATAACAACCGGTCTTCTTCGGATATTGACGGAGTCATCACTGGCATCCACAGGGAAAGTTTTGTTAGTATTACTTTACCAGCATCAACACCAGCGGGTCTCCATATTGCATCATCATCATTGCCTTTTCGTACTAGTACAACTGTGTGTTTGGCTCCAAAAATAACCTTTCTGACATCTCTGCAGAATCCAAAGATATGTGACAGTGGAATTGCACATGAAAATGCTCTCCTATTACCGCTTAACATTGATCGACGTGCTGCAAATCCTAAGTTGAAATTTGGATTAGAACCATGAACCACAGGCCATACATCAGCGTCAAGGTTGTTGGCGAAGTTTCTTGGTCGTCTTATGTTATATTGATTGTTATCAGAGTGATTAGAAGTATCTTTTGAGAACATCATTGATGGACCAGCTGATCTTGAGTAATCGTCGCTGTATCTCGCAAGACCAAGTATTGTTGTGGCAACATCGACGTCTTTCTGAATTGAGTCAATATTTTTTCCGTCAATCATGTACGTAGCGCTGTCAAATAACGCCATAATACCATTATTAACAAAACCAACCATAATATCAGCTCCATATGCTACTGGTGCTGCAGGATTAGCGTTATTTATAATTTCACCTTCGACTTCAATAAATGCTTCAGCGGGTAAGAAATATCTACTTGTATCCTGAACCTGTAGTTCGATTCGTCCACGCTGATCTGGAATTCGTGCGTCGTAAGAATTATACTGATAATCGCGCACAGACTCATCTTTAAGAACTGGTGCGTCTATGTCAAACGCGGTGTTAGAAATACGCTTGAACATCTTTATTATTATCGTCTTCGTCTAACATAAAGACCACTACCTGCTATCAGACTAGCGGTTATATTTTTTTCCTTCTCCGACATCGGGACATCAGCTAACTCCGCTAGTTTTTGATTAGCGGCTTGATTTATTATTTTACTTACGCTTGCGGGCATCACTTCAGTGCTGGGCAATTTCACAGGTTGAGATCGTACCGCAAGTGGTCTGCGTATTAATCTTGTTAGTCTATCTTTAATTGCTGAGAATGCTTTGCTAGCGAGATTACCAACAGCGCTTACACCTTTTTCACGAACAACATCAATAGCTTTCATTCCTAGTTGCTTTGCAATCGGTATTGCTTTTGGGGCTATTCTTGTAAACAGACCCTGAACAACATCACCTAGTCCATCTCCGTAGGTTGATCTGTATACAGGTAATCGAGAGTTTATTACCCTGACCATGGTAGGTCCACGTTGAGTACCATGCACGATCATTGTTATTATTAAGTGATTTTATCACTAATTACATACTTAATCACTATAATAATCGTCGGCGATTTCATTAATGAGGGATCGATACACATTAATATCCATAATACCGCCACTAAATAATCGTTTACAAATATCAGCTGCTTCATTAATGATTTCTGGGGAATTATTACCAGCTCGTTTTCCTCCAATGAGAATTTCTAATCGATCGACATCAGCAAGAACGTTATTGGGACAAGTAATAAGGCCACTTCCTAAACCACTTCCAGTTGCGCCTGGAGCGTCTTGAAATTCTTCTTCTTCCTCTTCACTTGGTTTCGGTGGCGCTTTTTTACTTGGTTTCGATGGTGTTTTTGGTAATACTGGATAATCACGAAGTGATTGCTCAAATGGTTTTGGAGATTGTTGTTTTTGTTGTTCTCGTCGTTGTTGTTCTCGTTGTTTTAGCGATTGTTGTTTTATTATTTGTTGTTGTTGTTCTGGCGGTAATTGTATATACGAAATATAATTATCTACTGCATTAATATATTGTATATATTTTAGATCACTATTTCTAGCCTGATCAACATCATAGTGTATGCGAAATATCCATTTGTACCAATTATCACGACTTACAGGTTTATCAGCATATTCAGATTTTAAAAACTGTTTTCTATTACTGAAACTTTTCACAGCAATCGCGGCTAAATCTACTTCACTTTTAGCGCTTTTAATATTAGCAATAGCATCTTCGATAAATTTGTCACTTATATTAACTCTTTCTTCTTGTTCTGGTAGACGTTCCTTTATATCACCTATTTCAGCACGAGCTTGGTCTGCATCCTCAAGTATTTCCGGGACTGGCATCGCAGCAGCTACTTCTTCTGGAAGTTCTCTAAGAATCCTTATTGTCTGTTTTGTTCTTTTTGCTATTTTTTCAGTTGCTTCAGCGGTTTTCTCTAACACAGGTTCAATACCTTTAGTGGTCTCAGTGATAGGTTTAAATAATTGTTTTGTATCCTCCTCAAATTCAAATCGAGATTCCTGACGCGATTGTAGTTGTTGCTTAACAGAATCACGAACAGGTAGATATTTTTTAATTGCCTCTAGTCGCTCTCGGGCTAATTTAGCTGAGTGTGGTTCTCCAATACTCATTATTGATAATATCTATAATGGCTGTTTAATTTATAGCAGCAGAGAGGGTGAACGACATACGCATAGTGACCAGATTGTGAAAAAATCTGGTCAATTAAAGAAGTTTTCATTATTAAGGCAAAAATGTTTTTTTAAAACCCTCGTAGGAACCCTTAATTTTCAAAAATAAGGTCTCTACAAAGTTGTAGGGTTCACCCTCTCTGCTGCTGCTCCCACTGGTGAAGTGACACATCTCAACTAAAAGCACATGACTTTATCCCTTTCGCCCAAGTAGATAAATCCAGCTCTAGCTAATTCTTCGGGGATAGGTCCTCCCAGATATTTTGACCATTTTCCTCGGAAGGTTTGGAACCGACTTTCAAAGTCTCAGTATTCAGGCAAACGCATAGGGAACAAATATTCGTCTTTCACAGGTTCATTTCAATGAAGGAACCGCGAAATCCGCAGGAGTTTACTCAGTCTTGGATGACATCCGTAGGGTGGTAGCCACATGGTTTCATGATGACATCCACCATGAAAACCAGTAAAGTGAAAAGGTGTACGATCACCAGTGGGATCGCTTTCGCATCCGTCAGGTTTGACACGAACAGCATCACTTTCCATGGTAGGTATGGTAGTAGTAGTTATAGCAAAATTCCCATGATGTGATACTGAATCGCTGAGGTCACAGCGGTCGCAAGGCATAGCATCGCTATCGCTTGATACTTGCTGTTTGAAAGTATTCATCTTCATAGCTTGGTGTTGGGAGTTACAATGAACTATCGATCTTGGACGTTGTCCCTTTTTATATGCTGACTAATATCAGCGTGTCCGTACGGTAAGGTGAAGTGGTTGGGAAACCGAACTCGCTTATGGTACACGATTTGATAGACTTTTTCCAAAGCGTGGACTGACGACTTGGTGTTTGGGTAAACGTACAATCTTGTGAGGTTCGTAGGTGGTCACTTTAAAGTTTCAATCCTGTCCAGTCTGCAAGGCTTCTTTCAATACGCCAAAGTTCACCACTCGACCGGTGCGATAATTGAGAGTCAATCCTTTCACTTTACACTCGGTGTGCACTTCTCCTTGTGGGTCACGGTATTCGTAGCCGTAATTTTTGGGGCTGCCACTAGCAAAACTTAGAATCTTGTCGTTGGGACGCTCGTCCGTCCAGGCTCCTAATCGGTCTCCTTCGATGTCAGGGTGACAGTGACCCATGCGATCGATGTAGATGCAACTATCCGTGTTAAAATACAGTACACAATCTCTTAACTGGTGTAACGCTTCGTACAATTTTAAGTGAGCATGGGATGTCACGTAAGCTGCAATGATGACATTTCCAAATTCGTCGGCTTCTACAAAGTCCAGTTCTTCTTCGTAATTGACTAAGATCAAGTCCTCACGAACGACGTCCACGTGTTTCATGTATTTGGTTTTGTCGTGAATCATCTGGAAGCAGCAGGATGGTTCGGACGAAGATTCCGTCTTGGGTAAACACGGTCGTTGTGCCATTTTGCCCCACAAGCAATTTAACATCACTTTGGCAAACGATCGCCTTCCTTCGTTTTTCTCCACGTGGTCTAAGGTGATCCCTTCCTGCTCCCAGTATTTCTCTTTGAATTTCTTTTTGTTCTTAGGGAGCCTGGCACCAGGAAGGATTGCCACTGGCTTGTTTCAGTTTCAAAAAGGCATCCACGTAGTCTGCGAAAATGCCTTTCTGAGTCTCGTCGCCCTTGTGGTATTTTTCTGTCTTGGGAAAGTGGTAAATTTCGTACACTTCTAACAGTTGTTTACCAAGTCCAGAGCTTAAATAATTCCACGCTGACCCACGTTCCTGTAAAGGCGCGTTCTTCCTGAGTGCGCTGAAAAGGTCGGTCTTGGTTACACGTTTCGGCACAAGTACAACACAAGGGAAACAGCAGTTTTCCTTGGCAATGGTGAGGTAAAACGATATGGTACAAATCCGTGAGAGGCAAGACATTGCACTTGATCAATCCTTCGTATTGTCGAATGTTTTCCAGGTGGATGTGTTCCGTCAGCAATTGCGGGTGCCCTGCGTGAAAGTGACAATATTTGCACACCTAAGGATACAGCGAACACACGTCCAAGTATTTGATTTCTTCTCCTTTCTCCTCGTCGGCTTGGTACAGGAAACAGGTGGCAATCGTCCGTCCTCCGTACAAACTGTCCCTTGGGTTCAGTGGGTCAACCAACTTGTAACTTTCCACGATGCATTTAAACTCGGGATCGGTTTCCAAACGGTGATCGTACTCGTGTTCCCACATTTCCACCACTTGGTATCCTTGCTGTTCTAACTTCAAGCGACGCTGACAAGTAGCCTGGTACAAGTCTTCCATGGTCGGTTGAAAAAACTGATTTTTAGTGCCAAGTTCAAGGTACCAGATCGGACATCCGTGAAATAAGCATTTTGGGGTTTTCTAAGTCCCAACCATCCACCGAATACGTTCCGATGATCTTTTCGCCTTCTCCGTTTCGGGCGTTTTGGTTCTATTTGTCTTCCTTGTCGCACAAGTAATGTAGCCAGCATAGGGCTTTGACCAAATATTGACTTTTGAGAAAGTTTGTCGTTTGAGGGCAGATGACAGCTAGGTGTTTTCGGGCATGAATCTTTGGCGGTACACTAAAGAACACTCTTTGGCAATGGTGCAGGCTTCTTTCAAAGGATAGTTTAACATTTCATCCTGAAAGTCGAAGGGGTGCGATTCGTGAATGTGGTACCAAGCGTAGAAAGCTTCTTGTTGTTTGGTACGCATGTTGTCGGGGTCATAGTAGTGAGCCTCAGGCAAATGGAGTAGAACGGCGTATTAATTGGCTTCGGTGTTGAAAAAGTGAGGAAAATAGCCATTAGCTATTTGTGTCATTCCAAACGTTTTAGGCATTCGGCTGAAAGGAATGGCCAAATAACTCATCGAATCTTTAAACTGCACTTGTCCCACTTGCATGGAAATGATTTTGGCTCCGTTCAAAGTCACTTTAGGACGTTCGGTACTTTGCTCCGTATAGTATCTGAGAGGAAATTGCCCATCGTATCCCGAGAAATTGTGAGCCATCACCGTGGCATGGCGATGAGCATCACCGTAATGTTCGATGTCCTCATGTTGGTTCCACGTCTCGTCGATGGGGTCTAAGATCCATTGGGCGAAATCGGCCAACATGTTCGGTCCCCGAAAGATTTTTTCACGTCCTCCAGGAATCTTGCTAAAGTGAGGGCAATGTCTAAAGATAGGCTCTTGGATGCACTTCTCGCACCCTCGGTGAGCCACACAGAAATTAGGAATGTGAATCCCGGTCTCTTGGATGCATTCGAAATCGAAAAAAGATGAAATTCACTTTCTTCTGGTCATCTTACTCTTCATGTTTGGAATGGTATTTTTGAATGTAGCATTCGTGTTCCAAGTCCACGATTTGGTGACAAATGTGACATCACTTCTTTCCTGAACATACGTAAGCCTTGGTATTATTGCTACGTATCACTTGTTTACAAGTAGGGCACAATCTCAGGAGCTGACCAGCACGTTTCTGATGTGACCCTTGCGTGTTCAGATGTTGTTGGTAACAGGTAGGACTGACAAAAGTGCTCTGACAAGCTAGGTAATGCACTCGTTCTTGTCCTTCGTACAGACAGCGTTTAGAGGCTAGACATCCTGAGCATTTCGATCCACAATGTTTGGGTTGCTATCGATTGTTATAGCCATAGTCACATTTCTTACAGGAGTAACTGTATCCCAGAAATCCGGTGATACTGGTAATTACATCGAAATGTTCATCGTGATGATAGAACGTATTTTGAAATATTTGCCTCGAAACAACAGAGGTCCGCGCGCTACCTGAGGGTGCACTTTCAAGGTGTAGCGTGGGGCCAGACGTCTTACAATGTTTGCATTTCAGGAATACCACAGGGTGTGTCTTTGGACAGCCCAGCTTGCTGTAACAAGAGTTCTGCTTCACTTCGTTGTTTGGCTCTGTCCGATTGTTGAATGTTCTCTCAGGCTCTTTTCCATTCTGCCGTGTCATTCTTGTCGGCATACGTTCTTCCCACCATGATGGCATGGGCTAAACACATCTTGTCTTGAGGGTTGTTAAATCGGACGAGGCTCTTTTTTGTGCTGCGAATTACGTCTATCAATAACACCTTTCTGCGTTGTCCGGACCCTTTGGGAAGAGAAACGTGGGTCATGAACAGTGTCGCTTTTCAATCGGTGATGTGAAACTTGTCGTTGGATTGTTGCATGTGTTGAATCTTGTCGATGACTTTGGAAGGTATCAATTCTGCTGGGCTGCTAAACTCGATCCAAACGGAGGATTTCAAACTGTCATGATGGATGCAAAGTCTCAAGCGATCGTCTTCTTTCGCTTCACATTGCTGTTTCAGTGTGGTTAAAAAAGAATCCCTCACATCGGTGATGAACCCCTCTGCTTTCTTCGGCGATACGTCGGACTTGAAATCTTTAAACTTCACCGTGTACGTGTAGGCCGTGGTTGTAAATTTTCTTGAGGAGCGTTTATCCGTTTCTCGAATGAGGTAGTACTTTTCAGGGTTTAATGGTGGTGGTAGACTTTGGTTTGATTTAGACTCTCTAGGCCTGGATTCTGGCTCACTAAAGCCATCTTCAAAATCGCTGGCATGAATTTGAGCCAAGACTTCAGCTATTGTGCGAGGCGATAAGTCACGTTTCTGTCTCTTACTTTTTTCTCCTTTCTTCACGAAATAATGCGATCGTTTCATCTTGACTGGAAAAAGTCAAATACCTACATTTAAAACGCCATGGTCACCTATATATTCATGTTAGACCAGTGTATATATAAAGGGCTAGTGCCTTCCCTCCCAGCATTCATTTCATTCTCAAGCTGACCAGAGCGATGGAAGAGCCAACACAGATCGAACTTCTGATCAGAGCTTTGCGAGGTGTCATACGAAAGTTTCTTCAGACGTGCCGACGGACTACTCTCCCTCCTTTCGAGATGACGTTAAAGATACTTGCTATATCTGTCAGAATAAAGAGCATTGGTCATCAGAATATCCAGACCGTCAAAACTGCAAGACAAGTGTCAAAAAGAGACAAAAGTCAAGATACCTGTTATCATTGTAAAGATAAAGGACATTGGTCTTCAGAATGCCCTAAGAAACAACAGGAGCAAGACGAAGAGAGATTCCGAACAGGAAGAAGAAGAAGTGGTACCCTGCCAAAAGGAAGAACCCAGACACGTCCAGAAAGAGAGAAAGAGAAGAAAAGAAGACGAGACGAAAGCGAGGAAGAAGAGGAGGAAAAACCTGGGAAAATGAAGAAATTCAAAAGAAGGAGAGAGCGAACAAAGACACACAAGAAGTCTATGAACTTTTTAAAGTGTTCTGTTGTGACATTAGATTGTAAAATTTGTACCAGAATAGACAGACAGAAAAACGTGTCTCCCGCTTTTGATTTTTCAGAATGATAAGGGCCTACACTCATGCACTCACACACGTTCATCATAGGTAAATAAAAAGGGATTTTGAGTTTCATTGATTTTGGCAAAATAAATACTAACTCTTTAAAAGAGAGGTGAGTGGCCCTGAAAAGGGCCGTTGGATGTATGTTTTTTTTAAAAACAAACTTAGGAACGAGAAGCAGTCAGCTTTAACTGCCTTAATCCTTTCCAACGGCCAAGGCCTACTTCTGGACCTGCTCCTGTCGATGATTTTGTAGAAATCACTAGGACTGGTATCTCAGGCGTAGAAGGTGTGTGATCAGGATTGGGCTGTTTCGCTCGGGAAAGTCTTTTTCTCTTGGATCGTAATAAAGACGTCTGATACATTTGTTTCAGGCTCCTTAACTCTGCCAAAATGTCCAAGAGTACCCTCACCGTTTGAGTTTCACCGTTCTCCTTCTCTCCTAGATCTTGTTTCTTTGCTTCTTCCTCTTCCTGTCGTTTCCTTCTTGCCTCTTCTTCTTCTCGCTGTTGCTGTTGAAGGAGGTAAGCTTGTCTGCTTCTTTCTGCTGCTGGAAAAGTTTCTCCAATTCTTCTTTCTGTCTCTGTTTAAAATCCTCGACGTGTGGTAAAGAAGGAGAAGGTGGCGAAGGTGCTGGTACCGGAACAAATTCTTGCGAAGAAGAGAGAAAATCCACTAAATCCCAATTAAAATCGACCTCTTCTGGAAGTAGACCTGTGTTGACTTTGGTAGTCGCTTCTTTACCATCGATCCTGGTCTCCACGGCCGGTGCACCCCACTTCAACGTCTTCTTAGTTTCCGTCATGTTTCAAAAACAGTGTCGCATCGATTCACTGCGCACAGACGTTAGCGCACCTATATAGGGAATGTGACGTCACAGGTAGCTGTTTGGATTGGTGAGAAATTTCAATCCGTTTCGATCCGCTCTACCACTATAAATAACCACGTTTCACTTCATTCCCTTCACCTGTTCTCGTCACAAGATGTGGACATACGTAGAATCATCTACTCTCGTATCGTCGATGCTATTCCATACGGACTTACCCATGTATGTCAAATCATCATGGACAGTTACCCAGATCACCGATACGACTGTTTGGAAACGAAGGATCTATGAGGACAGACAAGGGTGTCTGAAGCGAGTCCTCATCTACGGTCCAGAGGTCAGACGAACTTTAAGGAAGAGAAGAAGATCCTTGCGATACCCTCTATGTTAACGAAATGGTGTTAACATAAAAACCAAAGGCCGTTTTCAGGGCCTCTCCACTGCCTGGAAAAGATTTGCTCTTTTTGCCATATATGTGTATTTGTTTGTTTGTCTATGTGTATGGCTCTATAAATGTTTCTATGTCTATGTATCTCTACTGTATTTGTCGCAACATAGTGTAGTGCGTATTCAGGTCAGCTTATTGCAACATTGTTGCGAGTGTTCTGCCCGATTAAGGTCAGCCAATTGCAACACTTTTGCAAATGTCCAGTACCGTGACGTCACCCCTCTCCAATTCCTATTGACCATAGACAGGCCCAATCGATTGGCGCTATACATTCCCTATGTTAAATTCCCCATGTTAAAGTCCCATAGACCCCAAAGTGCCTCGACACCTTTTTGACTGGATTTTCCATAGACCCTATTTCGTCCCCCTTTACTACTGAGAAGGCCTCAACTATACACCTCAACATAATGGGGAATTTCTTCAACACTTTCGTGAAAGGACAAAACAGAAAACCACCAAATAGTTCCTGCCATGGTACAAAGAGATTACACATTCTAGCTGCGCTCTTTTTCAACTGTGTGAATGTTTACTTGGCTGACTTCTGTTGTCACTACATATCGCTTAAAGTAACTCTTATTTTTGTTGTCGAAGGAACCGAATCTGACGAGTTCTGCAGGGATCGTTTGAAAACGTTAGACGTGCTCCAAAATCCTTTCTGGTATCGAAATCGATAAGGAAAGGTGTGGGTGTGGGTTACATCAGGCATGAAGACTGAGGTGTTTTACACAGCTCCAATATTTATTGGTATTCTGATGCAAAAAATGGGGATAAAAATTGTGTTTTGTCACCGATGTCCACCCAGTATAATAAGCCAAGAGATGTAGTGATTAGTAAACTGAAGAAAGAAGACTGTAAAAATATGTAACCTCAGTGCAAGAAATAAGATAAAATAAACTTGTTCGGTTTGGGTTTACGTTATTTGTAGACAGCTTTTCAAAAGTAGATTTTATGGAGCACTGTGTCTCGCGTACGAATAATACTTATGATTGTTGATTGCATATGTCATGAAAACAACAGTGTTAAGTTTTCGTTATTGTTATTATCTTTTATCCACATTGGTAGCACAGCAGCAAGGTCGCCCAATATTAAAAGGCTTCAGTGGATGGATGCTTCATCTCGGAGTTGGTTAAATTCCATTAAATTTGTACGAGTTTGAAAAGCCTTCAAACAATGATGGATTGTGACAAATTTTGTTAATATCTGTTAAGTGGGTTTTAAGAAAATTCTACAGTTTTCAATTGCTAGTGACAACAACCATTTTTAAGTACGATCAGCAGTCTCTGTAGAAACTTTAAAGCCCTTGATGCCAGGTTGACTTCCTGTCAAATTTGGTCTAATTCTGTTAAGTATATATGTTTTTTGAAAAAGAAGTCTTTCAAAGAAAGTTTTCTTTTTATTATTGGTCGGTACGTTTGATGGCGAAATCAGTACATTTGCTAATTTGTAAGACCTTCATGCCAGAACGCATCCTATTAAATTTTGTCAAATTTTGGCAAGATATTTCTAAGAAGTCGTTAAAATGTTTTATTCTTTTTAGTGATGACAGCCATATTTGGTGGATCACATGTTTTATTATCAAACATTTGAAAGACCGCTGTGCCACAATGCTTTCTTTCCATTTGGTAACATTTTGCTAAACGATTTTTTAGAAGAATTAATTAGTTTAAAGTTTTGCCCATATGTAACTATGTAACTGCTGTCATAGTTGACGGCAAATGTAAAGTATTTAAAGGCTTCGTGCTGAAAACGTTTTGCCAAATTCTATTTCGAGTTTCGTTTTTTTTTTTTAAGAATAAGTCGCATAAAGACATTTATGTTTTTTTAGTAACGCGGCCATAGTTGGTGGTGGATCGGCATCATTTTAGCAACATTAGAAACTCTTTATAGCATAATGCTTTCTGTAAAATTTGGTTTAGTATGTGTAGTGGTGTTTTGTTTTGAGAAGAAATTGTTTAAATGTTTTCTATTTCGGTAATGGGTGCAATATTTGATGACGGATCAGCATAATTTGCAAAATTTTACAGTCTTATTTGCGAGGATGCATTCTGTTCATATCAGTCAGTATCTGTTCAGCAGTTCCTGAGAAGTGTCACGGAATTGTGTGTAGTAAAATATTTATTATTTTATATGAACAAAATATATACAGGTTTCCTTGCTGGTGGTTTATTTTTAGCCGTTATTATTTCAAAATATTGAGTCTTGTTTATCTATTGCTGCACGGGTAAAGTGCTAGCACTGTGAAACCTGATTACCTTGAGTTCTCTGGCTGTGGGCTGTCACCACAACCAGGGCAGTTACAGAGTAAATTCTCATTTTATCACAATACAACGAGTTAGGTCAGGAAGATATCCACTTAGGTGAACAATCTTCAGCTGTCACTATGTATGTGACGGGGAGTCGTAGAATTATGTGGGGGTTTTATGATGCTGTTGATGGTGACGTTGGCTTGGACGACTGCATTGGTTTACTCACAGTGAAGGACGGAAGGTTCGGGACCAATTTGTCTGTAGGGAATAGGAAAGCTCTTGAGGGATCCTTCAGCGGACTGGGAGGGACTGGCCATGTATGGCGGCTCCTTGACCATTCGACGAGAGAGTGGAACCAGAAATACGCCGTGATCGTCAGCGGGACTCCACGAAATACGTTGTTCCCTTTTTGAATCACTATAATTATTATTCAGTATCACTATACGAGTGAAATCAATAATTTAATATCGCTATATGAGCTAAAATTAATAAAATGCTTCCTGCTTGTGGATAAAACATACATTTCTCAAAATTGTCTACAAACCTTATACTTTGATACCCTTTGTGATAGAATCATATATTTCTGTACAACTTGTTTACAATGATCATCCACTGTGATATATTCATATATCATATCATATTTATTTATAAGGTCCATTCTTTTATTCTTGTTTTATTACTTGTTGAAGCTACATGTTCTGATTAGTACCAGTTAGGAATGATACTTTTTACTTAAATCAGTTCATTCTGTTAAATCCATTGTTGGATTTTGTTTCTCATATTAGCAATGACGGACATATTGTTTGTAACACATAAAGTAAATTCCAGAAATAATTAAGACATGAAACTGCCAAACGTTTGCCAGGAATGTTGATCAGTGAATGACATTTAAGAAAAGTGGTAGCTGGGTCTCTGTCACCTACACCATTTGTGATACACGAATTCATGCGGTGATTTTCAAGGCAAAATGCAAAGAATGTTGAAATTTGTATTAGCGTTAACACTTAAAAAAAAAAAAAAAATGCTGAATTATGCAATGTTATAGGTTTCTTATGTCAGGCACTCAGCCACATTTTAGTAAAGATAATAATAGCACACTCAAGTTGCCAAAAATGATGGCATCAGAATCATGTTTTGAAGCAGTTAAAAGCCATGATATGAGGCTGTGAGATTGGAAAACATAGTTCCTGCGAGTCTCTACCGCAGTGAACATTGTTTTGAACTCTCGTGTATACATAATCAATGTTTTTGGAGGGCTGTATCGCACCGTGGTAGTAAGAATTAAGCGTAAAACTTGGACAAGTAAACTAGACACGTCCTCCATTATGCCAATCTATCAGGACATGACTGTTGGGGAACATCTGAGTTAATCCGACTCTTCCAGCTGGTCCCAAATACTAGGCCAAATTTGAAACAAAAAAAACAAAAAAAACAAAACAAAACAAAAAAAAGATAAAGAGACATTGTGTATTAATTAATTTCATATAGCACTAACCTGTAGGTGAATGAATTGAATGTTTGCCCTTCGACGAATGGAAATTTCAAAATGAAACTATGTGTGCAAGCCAGGGAAAATACTGAATTCTACATAGTGACACTCATTAATGTAAATCCAATAACATATATTAAAGTGCCTATACAACTCCAATTTAAATGATATTGCTCTAAGAGTATTACTAAAGTATTTCAAACATTTACATATTAAATAGCGGATGAGGAACATCAGCAGTCATAAAGTTTATGCTGGTGAGGGTGTGCTGGAGTGGGGAAGTTTTATTGTTCGCACCATTATATTCGGGAAGACTGAGTGCTAAAATATAAAAAAAGATATTACCATGATAAGTTAATTCAATATACAGATAATATTACTGGATATTTAAAGTACATACGATCTATTCAGTGTCCGACAGTTCTTATATAGGTTGTTAGGACTCTACTGTCGTAAATTAAGTAACAGAAAGAAGCGAAAACAATAAATTTATTAAAATCAACAAATGCATTTACTTCTCTAAGTTACAAAATGGAACTTTAAGAGGAAATTACAGTATTGTGAATTAAATCCCAAATAATCCTAAAAGTTCTAACCCAAGTCCAAAAGTTGTTTCCAATGAATTCTAATATTGAATGTGCTGATATACCAATAGTCTTGAATAGGCTGATATACCAACAGTCTTGATGTATCACAATGATATAATACATAATAGCTTTTGAATGAATTCATAATAATCCCAAAATAATATTTTAGTCCAAAAAGAAAACGAGCACTTTGTAATTCAAATGCATAATTTTCAAATAATTATTCCTCTCAAATTATATCTGAACACAAACTATTCCAATGACTGACCTTAAGAGAGAAATAAATAATTTTGTTTACCACAAAGCCGCAAGACACATTAAAATAACAATGATGTGGGTCACAACTTCGATTCCAGAACATTATAAGTTTGTAAATAAAGCCAATGCGTTTGATGTTACACAGTTTTCATTGTCTTTGTTTTTTTACTACGTCTATATTAGTAAGACACAAGGAAAATTACCTTCTATGGCTTTCACAATGATTATTTGTACCCACAGCTCATTCTCTGCCAGTTTCAATTGACTTAGTAGACACAATGAGTGTGCTGACTGAGTGTGTTTCTCAATAAAGTCTTCGTCTACACCCTGGCATTAAGTACTACATAACCATGTTTACAAACAATTCTTGTAAGCTATGCAAACATATGTGTTACTAATCTATTACAGCATTATAGGTATATTGAGAACATCTGAGAAAAGAACTGATTGAATATGCGAACAGTATGAGTGCGGTAAAGACAGTTGAGGACCTGACTAATTTGAGTTCGGTTCTTCTTTTTATCTATTTACTTAACAATTACCATGTAATGACCTTCAGATCGGCGACATGTATCACAATATTTGCGAATCCAAAATTTGAGAATGATCTGAGAACACGTATTTTTGTCCATTTGATTGTTTGCCAATCAGTTTTTATCGAATCTCCTGTAAATATTATATAACAATCCAAACACATTATCATAAACGCCACCTGTGAGCACTGCATTTTCTTAAGATCAATCACTCTTTAAACGAAATTCTCCTTACGGACATGTGCTTTTATTTCCAAGCATACACCTGTGAAAGAAATCTAACGAGTTCCGTTTTTAGCAATTAACACCTATTTGCCATAAAATCTGCGACATGCATCAAAACAATCTTTGAAAAACCGATTGTTTAGAGTCGGCAATCAGAAAAACTGCCCGAGGCTAACTTAGGACCGGCAAGTCGTTGAAACCATGCTACGTACGAATATCACGATTTTGTAACTGAAAATATAAATATTTATTCTTTATCTGTCAACATTTGTTTTATGCACGAGAGAATGCGAGGCTGACCTTGACATTGACTACAAGATGGTAATGACACATGCAGTATATAAAAAAAACTCTAGTCAGGTATGCAGAGGAAGAATGCGCTACATATAAATGTAAAATAAAGGTGTTGCTACATGCATTGTGGAGAGATCGCAGGGTATAAAACTTGCACAACATAAAGCATTAGGAACTGAACACGACCCATTTGTGGTAAATTAGCTCGCACAGAGTTACTTTATTTTACCCAGACCATGGAAGTTCAATAAACTTTATTTTATCTTGTAAAACAAAAATTTGTGGACATGCCCGAACCTAATTTGAGCTTGTCCCAGGACCAAGTGGATTTGAAACCGCTGCTGTTTGTATATGGACAATGAAAGAAAGAATCAATGTACGATACACAAAAAAAGAGATAAATAGACCACTCCCCATATCTATCCCCACTGTCCCTTCTTAAACTTCTTACCTATGGCATCGCGCTTGAAATTCAGGAATTACGAGATAGGACGATTATTCATATTTACTATTTGGACAATATAATTCTGGAACATATTCCGAAAAACTGACTCATTTTTAACACAATATGAATATGCAAGAAAAAATAAAGCAATGTGATATATACGATATATCCGGTATTCCACATGGGCAAATCATTGAATTGGTTCGAAATGTCACA
>JAECUM010059801.1:0-13050 GCA_016617855.1 Megalonaias nervosa
TTCTATCGCTTACACAACGACAAGACTCATATAAATCTTTTATTTGTGGTTTATTAAGAGAATATTTTTTATTAGTAAAATATATATTTGCTGATCAGGATCGATGGTAAGTTTAGTATATTTTTGCTGACTGATTGGATCATGAAAGTTATTAAATCCCTTTGATAACTCACGGCTCAATTTTTCAAGATCACTGAAATACTCGCTGTTATCGGATCTGATAAGCGAAAGTTTTAGCTTGTCACGAGCAAGGCCGCTACCACTAAAACATATTCTTGATATTTCATTGGTAATTTCAACTGTCAACTGTTTACCGTCTATCATTAGATATTTGATCTTGCTATTGTAGCTATTGGTCACTTCAAATTTTCAAACATTATTTCTAAAGTTCACACAAAATTTCATACCCTAGTCATCAAATATGTCAAGTATAGATTTATCATCTGATGAAAATATAATATCGAGTATAGATATGTCGTCGCGACAGTACTCAAGAGCAAACGTATCTACTCCATTTTGGCAATAAAGTTTGTCATCAAAATTACTTAATCCGCTTTTGATAATAACATCTGTTTCAGGCTTATGATGATTTGTCCGAATAGCCATTGCTGTTATAAAACTGACGCCACCGTCAAGTGGGTGCTTGTAATCATCAAATTCCATAAATTTTTTTTAACATAATCGCGAGGCAAACCTTTTGCTTTTTTGTTATTTTATTATTGTCTAGCAACACAGCGTACATTTTACTCCGCAATCCGATAAAATATTTGATGATGCTCGAGTTCAGTTCATCCTTCAACTTACCAATAACCTTTTTATTTGTGTCATCATAAAATTTACTGTTACGAGAGTAATCGGAGAGATGAAACAGATGTCGGTTATTGTAAATATCCTGATAGACGTCCTCGCATTCGATTTCATAAACAAGTGAGTCAGTATCGGTAAACAATAATCTACTTTACGGCCACTGCTTCTTAACAAAATCATAATGAAAATCGTATACGAGCCACTTCGACAAATCAAATACAGAAGCTCCAACGTATATCGGCTTATTTAGTTTTAAATTTGTATTTTTTTTCTTTGTATCGCGACAAGATTTTCATAAAAAATTTTCATACTAACAAAATCATCATTTGACACAAGTTTATTCCTGCAGTTGACATCATTAACTAGCTCGCTTTCTAATATTTTCCATTGTCTTACCAAAAACGGAGTTGTTCCCAAGCTTAAAGAATTTTTTTTTTTTTTCAAAATAGGTTTTTGCTACGGCTCTTCTCGAAGTGTTTGAGTTAATATATCCTCTCATCCACGGCGGCTGATTAAACTTTAACACTTTTCCTCAACATGAGATCAGCGTCTATTGCTTGTTTTAAAATTTGTAATGCAAAACATAATTTCTCTTATCGAGTAAATTTGGTATTAACATTTTTACCGTAGAATTTTGTCTTGGTGATGCTGTTGCTTGTTGCCCTTGAGATAATAAACTATAATCTATTATCATTGATTCCGCACAAAAAGGATAATCGTTGTGTAAATTTTGTAACGAAATAGGATAATCGAGATCAACTTCAACGAAATACGAAACATCGTCAGGTATCTTTTTTCTGTTTCCGCTAGTTATTGGTCAGTCGTAATCCAATAGAATCCACCAAATGGCATTGGTTCTGACATCGAATAACCGTACAAATTATTAAAATCGAGATAAACGATATACTTCGATGGAAGCTCAGGATTATACTTTTTCAAATACTTATTGTTTGCTTCCGCATACGTTTTGATATCATGCTAATACTGCCTCGGCTACCTTTTTCGATAAAATTAAACATGTCAACGTCAGTCAGTAATTCTAGCTTCACTTTACTAAACTTTAACAAAGCATCTCAAGATAACCCGGGAGCAGAGTAATACCAACAAGGATCGAGTCCATAATTATTATAACTCACTTTTCGAAAGCTTTCAAATACGTCCGCCAGCAATAGCACATCAGTTTTCAAATACAAATCATGATAATCGCCAAACGTCTTGCAATCAAATTTTTTCCAAGTATCTGGTGCGTCTTTATACTCGTCATCAGTTATATTTTTCTTTTTAGTTGCGAATAAAATTTGTTTTTTTCAGGTAGAGAAGTTTCATTAATTTTACTCCAATCGCCGAGATACTCGTACGGAAATAGTCCTTGTTTTTGTCAATAGATTAAATTTATCTCGAAAATAATCTTGTAAGTTATCAAACTCGCTACAATCTTTTACTAGTTGATCTAACGATGCTGCCATAAACTGTAGGCTATCGATAAAACGCAACTTACCTAAAGTAATTGACATATACTTTTCAAAATTATTTGGGATGCACTTGATCGTATTATCGAGTTTTAAACGAGACGTTATTTCAGGATCACCAAAAGGTTCTACGATAATGTGACTATCATATCCTCGGAAGTTGTAAAGAACAACTGGAATAAAATCTTAAGCTTGAAACTTTAAATTGCACTTGTCATGAGCCGCTCCACGATATTGCCCTGTCAAATGACAATGATCACGTACTTTTTCATTACCAGGCGAGTCAAAGGCTTTTTCACAAATATGACAAAAGTTTGCTTGCTCGTGATCAGATTCCTGCTGGGCTGTTAATTTTTATCACTGGAACGATTCTTTTTAATCGATTAAATGTATCATCAACTTCGTTAATCAACTGCTTGAGGATCCAAACAGCTGGATCCTAACCACGATGGAATTTAATTACTTGGATAAACTCGAATTAGTACAACAAACTACTTTATACGCTACTCCGCATGGAATATGGATTCTGAATTTTTCTTGTGCTTGACTTATTAGGGTTATTTTCTGCGCCAAGCACAGGCTGGAGGAAACATTCGAAGTCGACGTATACGACGAAAGGAATTTTTAGATTATGCTATGATTGACGAACTGTAATAAATTATTATCTTTGGACGGCATCGTTATTCGTTGCATATTATTACAGTACTGTAGATGCTTTTGTAATTTTCATTGTCACAGCAACCGTGCAAGCAACGATAACAGAAGTACTTTTTATTTTTATATTTGTTATACTGTCTACCAACAAGTCCGTTTAAGTTTTTGATCCAAATGTAATGATTGTTGTAAAACAGCAAGTTTATTGTCGATTGCGAAGCTTTTTCTGAAATATACCTTGGATAAACATTTTCACGCTCGTCAAAACTAAATATATTAACTGATATTATTATTTTGTTTTTCAAACTTTGGTATTTGATTTTCTGCAACTGGAAAGTCAATGCCATTAAAATTTAATTTTGGTACGTGACTAAAATGCTTGTCAGCGCGATCAGCATTTTTTTTCTCTGCTGGAAACATTGCAGAAAAAATAGCCCACTGGAGACATCTGTTATCAAAGTACTTTACGTTTATGAAACATTTTTTTTTTTTTTTATTATTTTTTTTTTTGTGGTAGGTCAATATACGAACTACCGCGTAATACGTTATATTTTATTGTGTGAAATAAAATTTCAGTAATCATCTCAAACTTCCAGCCCGAACCTAATTCGGTAAATTCTTCTATTTTTTTCTCCAATTTTCCTGGTGCATTTCATCAGCAAGTGATGAAAAATCAGCTCCAAACAAAACACCTTTTGATTTTGCGTTAATGCAAGGTTCTTCAATATCCCCTTCTGTCCCAAGTAGCTTTGAAAATATAACGTGATATTGCACTAGTATTTTCAAACCCTTATGTTTTTCAAGTTCATGTTTTATACTTGGTTCTAACAAGTGATGAAGATTCGTTGTAGTGAAATTAATAAATCGATTTGTTTATCAAACTGATAGCTGTTGTCAAATCCTGCAAAATCAGTGGCTATTTTTGTAGGTTCTCCTGCAAGGCTCTTTTTAGCTATATCACATAACTTCAGGATTATTATACAATTTAATATTATATCTCTAACTAAATGTTCGATCGATATCTCACCACACACTGCGCATGCACTAGTTGAACAACCACTTAGAGATATAAAATGCTTATAGTATTACGACACAAAATCTGACAAGCGCAAGCGAGCAAGAGTACTATTATGTTCACCCCAAGTACAACTCGTACGCGGGAAATATGTTAGGGTCGGTGATTCACGTCAAATATGGGAAACCATTTGGAAAAGCAGTACCAGCTGGAATGATGATAATTGTTAGAGGAGATAATACTAAGAAAGTAGAAATGTTTAGGAAAGATTTTATTTATACGTTATTTTGTGGAGACATACCAGCTGGACAGCGAGTATATCATGTTAATGGCGTGGTTACTGATGATAATATTGAAAATTTGTCTTTAAAAAACGAATTTCAACCTCATTGCGTGTTTGATCTCTACGAGGCAAACGATCTTGGAATTATTCGATAAAGAAAAACTAAAAAGGTTGTTGGTTTTATGAACAATACGGGGTATCTCATGGTGACTGTTAGAGGAACACTGATCAAGTTAATTATTTATCACATCGTCTTGTTTACGAAACGTTTAACGGACCTATACCTAATGATTTAGTAATAGACCACGTCAACCGAATTAAAACAGACAATCGTCTAGAAAACCTCGAACTTGTGAATCAACAAGAAAATAGCAGTCGAGGACGAGGTTATAATGGGTCAAATTTTAAATGTCCTAAACCTGCCATTGCGTTAAATCTGGAAACAGATGAGGAACTAAAATTTCCTTCAATGACAGCTGCGGTAAAACATTTCAAAATCTGTTCAAAAACAATAAAATATGTTGCAGATGGAAATAACAAGATCAGCAACATCACAATCAACATTTGACAGAATCGTCTTCAAATATGATGATTGATTATATCTTCTAGCTCAGTTTTGGTAAGACAATTGTGAGCAAACGCAATAACATCATATTTATAAAATTTCAACGTCATTACTGCGCTCTCATTAAGTTTTTTTTTTCTGCCGCTGTTAGCAGAATCTTATCAGAATCACCTTGCATAATAATAACGTCAACAGAATAAGAACTATATGGAGACAAACATGTTCGCACTGCTTCGGCTAATTCTCCATCATTTAATATATTAACTTTCTGATGATATTTTATCTCGTTAGTCATCTTATTATTATAAATTAGATAAAAATATATTATAATATGGACTTGATGAAACGACTTTCTGATATAATCGCGGATGATAATTTTACAGCAAGTGATGTTACAGTCGTAGATAAACACGACTCGGTTGATTACACAGAGGATGACATTCTACTTAACAACGATGATGAACTAAACGAGATTGTAGGTGTAGTTGATAAAAAAAATTTACAGCAGACCGACAACTGGCAGATATAATGTAAAATATCATATCACAAAGAAAATTTTGAAACTTAACTTTACAGTAGATGAAAATCAGTCCTTTTGGCGGCTGCTAAAACATTTTTAAAACATTAGAATTCCAGACCGACAGAAAAATGTAATATTCGATTTTATATTTGTCAAGATATTTAACCTAATAACAATTTCTGACGATCGCAGACGATATTTGATATCGTTATGTGAGCCAATAAAATTTAAATCTGTCAAACGTAAATACGAGGAAATCTGCAAAAAAACATTATTTCATAATTTGTTTGGTTGGTACCCAATTATTAAATTTATCGCTATAACCGCGCCACTTCACAAGGCTTTTATTACCACGCTTTTTAATTACTCGTTGGATAACGAAAACATCTTGTTCAGTTTTTTGTAGTTCTTGTTCGTAAAAACTACTAATTACAGGCTCACCTGCTAGATCCTTCAGCGCATGTATTACCTGTATTGTCATTAAAACTTTATCAACTGTAACTACTTCTTCAGTCCAGTTTGGGGTGAATCCTTTCTCAAATACTTTTTTTTGTTAACGAAATTCAAACTCTATCGCCGACTTTAAATTTATGTCGCCGGTACATATTTTCATTTGCCAATATTGGATTTTTAATTGCGTCATTTGGTGACATTTTCCTTTCCTTGGCGGAAAGGGTTCGATGTTTTGTGTTATTATATCTATCAACAATTTGTGAAAGATCGTTAATATACCTGATTGTGTTTTTAGCTTTCAAATGTTTATGTATCAGCTAGTTTAGTGTGCGATTAAATCTTTCGACGACGACGCTTTTCCCATCATTTCCTGTAACATATTTTTTTATGCTATTTTGTTCCAAAAATTGCTCAAATTTTTTATTAAGAAACTCCGCTCCGTGATCCGTCCAAATTTTATTTGGTTTTCTTTCTGTACTTGTTATTATCTGTTTTAACGAATCGGTCATCGATGTTCCTGTTTTATCCGAAACGTATAGACTAAACGCGTATTTACTAAAAACGTCAATAACGTTAAATAAGTATTTCTTATTATCGTCTTATTTAGCAAGATTTGAGATATCTACTAAATCTATTGCCCAGATATTGTCAGCGGCATTTGCGACAACCTTACGTCGTGGAAACATTTTTTTAGGATTATGTAATTCTGATGCCAGATCATCATACAATTCTTTTCCAAGTCCTAACTTATATTTTGTTCCTATCATTCCTTGAACTAACTTTCTATCAAATCGTTCTCTCATATTTACAGGTTTCATATCACGTAGTTCATCTAACATTACCTTATCAGTCTGATTCTGAGTTCTCTACATGAACGTTATCAGTACGCTCTATATCACGATAACAGATATCATGATGCATTGCTATTGTATCAACTAGATCATAAGGCTCTTGTCCTGGTAATGGATTATCGTTTTCATCCAACTGTTTGTCTAGTGGATTGTACGGCCCGGTATATTATAGCCAGGCAATGTCCATCCTTCTTTTGGTCTCAGTTATTTTCCAATAAATTTTTGGGTGTCAATACCGCTGCCAATTACCTCACGCCGATTGCATGATTGACAGTATGTAACAATTTTATTTTGTTCGATACAAAGATCTTTATCACAATCAAAATTATATTTCATTTTATTTTAGTTTTTAATCATCGACAAATATTTTTTTTCTTGGTAGATTTTAGTCAAATTTTTGTGTTTTCTGACCAATTTTACCTGTTTTTTTAATTTTTTTTTTAAGGGAAAATGGTTCAGAAACATAGAAAATCAGTCCGATTTCTTATTTTTTTAGGGTCAAACCTCGAGGGGGTTAACGGGAATTTAACAGTAGAAAATCAAAAAATCGATTTTGTTCTGATCTTTGTCCAATTTTTCTACAATTTTTCAAAGATTTTCCACAATTTTTCAGCGATTTCAGGCAAAAAATCAACAAAATAATTGGACGGAGACCAGATAAAAACGATTTTTTGATTTTCCAATGTTAAATTCCCGTTAACCCCCTCGAGGTTTGACCCTCAAAAATAAGAAATCAGACTAAAAAATATTTGCCTTCGTCAATTAATCATTCACTAAAATAACTCCAGCTCCCAACGGTTTCATCGTAGATGTCGATTTCAGAAACATACTTTTATTCTACCACAAACTGTGCAAATGCTTTTTAGCATTATTCTATTATTTTTTGTTTTTTCCGTTGTCTCATCCTTATTCTTTGTTTTAGTTTTACATTTGAAACTGTATGTTGCCATTTTTATATTTGTAAGTTTAGATAAAATTAACTGCAATCTCATCATTTGCGTGAGAAGGTTGCTTTTCAAACTGTAAATAAACTACGTGAGAAGGTTGCTTTTCAAACTGTAAATAAACTTTAAAAAATCAGGATCTCCGGAGTTTTCACTCCGATGTTTTTCACTTCGGGACATCTGTCGGATAAACATAATGCAATAATAACCACAGGCGGATGTTCCAACCGGCTGTAGTTGATTAGACGAGTAATTTATTTTTTTTAAATTTTTTAAAAATATATATATATTTTTTTATAAGATCACTCGGAGGAAGTCCGAACGAATCAAAATAATTATTATCGTAGACAGCAACCCAGTGAGTGCCGGATCCATCACTGAAGTTTTGTATGTTTATGATACACGATCCGCCTGCTGATACATTATCTAATTCGTCTTTAGAGTTCACTCCATGAAATCCGACAATGTCAATCAATTTTTCAATTATATAAAAATTACTCAAAGCGAAAGGCGTGGTCAACGTGAACGACGAAGTCGTCGAGGTCGTCAGCGGCGTCTTGTGCCTGGTAGAGTCATTCCACGTCCTATCCTTGGCAGATTTGGAATTAGACTGCCTGCTAATCCCGCTAAAAGTGGAGCGAAAGAAATAATTTCTCCTCGTTTTGTTGCTCTCGACGACTTTGTCGTCCGCGCTCGAGGACGCTTTGTCATCGTTTTCTTTTTATTAGATTTTGTCGCTTTGGCTGGCATTTTTATTTTTTATTGTTGCATAAAACTAACGATAAATTTGTTTGATTCCTTCGCCGGATACCGCTTTTTTTTACTTGCTCCAGATACTGCCCCTGACGCTGCCGCTAGTCCAAGTGTTCCTAGTGCAGGTAAAATTTTTCGTATTGCGATAGCTATTACAGAAAATGCTGGTCCAAAAAATCCGCCATGTTTTGACATGGCTGTTATTTACGCAACAGACAGTTTCAGAACAAACGGTTTTCCCCGATCGAGTTTATTGATTTGCTGTTGCGTCAACATTACTTTCATTGTGGAGACTTTGTCAGTCTCAGGGGATATCATTAGAGACACAGAATTACGTTTGGCAACCGCTGCTGATAATTTTTTAATTTGGCCGGGCGTTAGGTACATTTCTCTGGTTGTGTATTCAGTTTTTATTTATACTTGTTTGTCACACAAATCACACTTGTACAGTCATCCTTCCCTTGGTCGCATCAGTTGTCAAATATCTATCACTGACAACTAGCGCATATACGTTATACTGTTCGGCTGGCAGTTCGCCAAGCGTCCAGGTGACCTCAATATCAACAGTCGATCCAATAACACGTTCGGAATGTTTTGATATGTCAAAATAAAAGATAGGATATAGTGATCGAAATTCCTCAACTGATATCTGAGATCCACTGTCAGCGTCCTGATATTTTTGCATAGCCTCCATAAGGTACATATACGGCCGAGAGATGATCGCGCGTAGGTGTAAATATTACGTGACAATTTGATTGTTAAGATCTATTTGTCGTCCTGATTGATCTGTTAGTTGCATTGTTTTGCTGGTTATTTTATTTTCAGAAGTAATCGGATAGTGTATTATTTGTGAAGGAGGAATTTGCATCAGTGACCCAGGCGGGACATCTGATGAAAAATTATAGATTGTTTGACATTGACTTCCTAAAAGTGAATAAAACCCTAATGCAATAGAGCAATTGATTAATATTGTGTTCACTTGTGTTATGTTAACTGGCAGATCTCTGTCATACAATATACTTTGTATTGCCACACTGCCGTATTGTTGGATTTTAAAGCCTAATAATGATGCGATACTAGTCGCTGGTGCGAAATCGATTATCAAATTATTTTTTAATGTGATTTTTGGCTCGTAGCGTATTATAGTTTGGAACCAGTTAAAAATTGTCTGCGGCTGTGTATTTTGTTATCTGCTCTCTTATCGTTTTGATGAGATCACTTACATTATACGCTCCCTGTGGTATTTTAACTAACACCCAAGCACCAGAATTAAATGTAAAGTCGTCGTTGACATTTAATTTTACATTGCCATAGAATGCCATACTGTAGCAGAAGTGAATCCGATTTCGTACTGTCTACCAAGATCTAGTATTATTGATGGATTATATTGGACAGAAAAGTTTGCACTGTCTCTCGTTGTTGTGACGAGTCTAGTAATAATGTTGTTGACATTATATCAATGTTGTTAGATAAGATCGCTGTGTAAAATTTCGTACTCGTCTGATGTCAGTAATCTGCTCGATATAAGATGATCTAATATATCAATAATTTCGTTGTCGATTTCAGTGCTTTTATTACCTGCTTCTTTAGATGATATTAATAACAATAGTCTGTCAACTATTTCAGCATTTGATGTAAAAACTTTAACGCCAGACCAAGTGGTTTCCTCTGGTAATATTTTAGATCGTTCGTTTTCGTACTTATCAAATATTATTTTGAAATTCCAACCTTTACTATAACCTCCTGGTTTAGTTCGGTATTGATACGCTGTTTTAAATATCATTTCAGCAATAACTTGATCTCTCATTTTATCCACCATAGCCAACATTTGTGCTAGCTTCTTTAAGCGCTTCTTCAGCTTTAAAAGAATCATTAATCTTATCGTTTAAAATTATTATTAGTTTTTTATAATCATCATCACTCCATTTTCGAATGTTATTAAGATCGTTAAGTTTGTCTTGTCAGATATTTTTGAATAAACTCAAAATACTCGGAATCATCTATTCTTGTCATAGCTTATTTTCTGTAAAATCTTATCTTTCCTTGAAGAGACATTACTTCTACGGTAGCTTCAGTTGTTCTTTTTCGTTCCTCAGCTAATTTCTTAGTTTGTTTTGACATATCTTCTATCAAATTCTTTAACTCGTCCGGATTAATTGTTGATGTCGTTATTGCTCGTTGAAGCTCCTGGGGGTTATTTATTAATCTCTCAAATTCGGTTTGTCGTGCATCAGGTTCAGCAATATTTTTCACAAGTCCTTCTACGAGTTTTTTAGTTTCCTCTTTTAATCTTTTTTTCAAGTAAACCTAACAAACCTTTATCTTGTATTTTTTTCTAGTTCTTCTGGAAATAACGCAGGTATCTCTGGTTGTTTGCCAAGTACTGCTTCAGCAACAGGTTTAAGAAAACTAGCGGCTGTTTCTTCTGCTTGAACTTGTCCTCGACGAGCTTCTTCCGCCTTTTTCTTAAAAGCAGCTCGAGTTGTAATAAATTTTTTTAGTAATTCAATTTCTTCTTGTCCATTGTTTATTTTTATATGCTCTACAAAATTCGTCTATAGAAATGTGTCGATGCAACAACGAAGCATCTTAGCTGGATCACGCGCAAGTTTATCAAATAAAAAGAAATTCTATTTGTCTTCGGTTGCTTGATGATATTGTTCAATAAATTTATATTTTGTTACATCACCACATTGCTCGTTTGCAATATTTCTCACATCAACATTATCTAGCCCTAGAAACAGTATAAAACATCCTTTATTTCGCCTAATAAATATGTCAACGTTATAAAAGCCTTCCGCTAGATAAATCGAATTACATTTTTTGTTACTCGATAATGAAAAATACGTCTTAATCTTATTCATCTCCTCGTTGTTTAGGGGAATATCATCAAAAACAATTATTTTATGCTCGGACGAATTAAGTTCGTCAACTGGAATTAATTACTCTGGTTGTTTTTTTAAAAAATATTGTACTTTTGGAAATTGTAAATGATCTTAGCACACTGCTAACTAAAATGACTGCTCCCTTGGGCTCCAAAAATCAGCCTGAATTTGTCTAAAGTACACTATCCTTAGTAGCTTTTAAAATAGGGAAAATAAATTTTGCCAGACTAGACAATACCAGCTTCTGAAAGTTCAATGAATGAATTACCAAGTATATAAAATGTAAAAAAAGTTATCGGCTCTTTTTTTTACAATTTACCTCTGAAGTTCAGGAAGTGAAAATGACCAAGTGGAGCTAGCACTTTTTGAAAGGTGCACATCTGGAGTAAGGCCAAGCTGTATACTCTATAACCCATATTACATCCATCAATCATACACCAAAATAAGGGAATTAAAGTTTCTTTGAACAACACCTAAGATATACAAGGTCTTTTTTAAATAGCCAGTATAACTAGTTAGGAAACCCAGAGGAAGTCTTTTTCTTTAAAATTCTAACCCTATGCAAAATACAAAACTGTAGAGCGCCACCTTAAAACAAATATAAAAATGTATGCAATTATTTTTCTTATTTTCATATTGTTATGTATGATGTTCTGAATAAAATGGTACATTAACATTGATTTTATGCATGAAAATAAGCTAATTATGCTTATTTTGCTCTTGCTTACATAATTTGCCATGAGGCATGTTTGTGTGAGTAGTGACCCTAATTATGGGGAAATTAGAAGTCTTAGAATATAGGAATAAAGTCAACTTAAATTTAAAACTGTTGCATTAAGTAAAACAAACATATAGTGAAAATGTTTCTTTTCATTTATTTGCAATGAAATTAAAAAATAAATGATTACAAAGCAAATTTGCTTTCTTCCGTATTAAACAATAAGCTAATATTTTACACTTTGACCTTTGACCTTTATGAACCTCACCTGTTCCATCCCTTTTCAAACTGTAAAATTTATTGTTTACATCCCAAGAATACTTATGGCTAGTTTCATGTTCCTGTCTTTCAGAATAACACTGGTTGCTATGTTGACAAAATGCAATGGGCATTTTTAAAATAGCTCACATTAAATCATAAGGGAGGGGGGGGCTGTACCTGTTTGAGACTCTGACAGTAATAAATATTGTTCTGCGGGGGGAGATACAGGTGAATTATTCAAAAGGACTGTTTTGATGCTTGCGATTTAAATATTTGAGCCATACAATCAAAATTAAATCATACAATAATAATACCCATGTACTCTTTATGGGGGCGCTCACCAGTTATTATGTACTTTTGAGAGAGTGATGTATGTACGGTGAAGTTGTTTGCATTTTAAACATGCACAGTGGAGAGAATGTTGGCATACCTCTATGCTACTTTGATGTAATGTGGCTGACATTTCTTTGGATATTGTACTTTTGGAAATTGTAAATGATCTTAGCACACTGCTAACTAAAATGACTGCTCCCTTGTGCTCCAAAACTCAACCTGAATTTGTCTAAAGTGCACTATCCTTGGCAGCTATTAAAATAGGGAAAATGAATTTTGCCAGACTAGACAATACCAGCTTCTGAAAGTGCAATGAATGAATTACCAAATATATAAGACGTAAAAAAAAAAAAAATTATCGGCTCTTTTTACAATTTACCTCTGAAGTTCAGGAGGTGAAAATGACCAAGTGGACCTAGCACTTTTTTGAATGGTACTCATCTAGATTAAGGCCAAGCTGTATACTTTATAACCCATATAACACCCATCAATCATACACCAAAATAAGGGGAATTAAAGGTTCTTTGAACAATACTTAA